>ML782187.1:178117-199294 GCA_009831015.1 Picea engelmannii
TTCTAAGAAGTCCTCTTACATTTATTATATCTAACTACCATAGTGGGCCTTATTTAATAATATAGTGGACCTAGTCCACCTTACATTGAATGACCTCCACTATTATCACTATGGGCCCTCTGGGCCCCCTTACTACCTCTCTAACTACCTTACATTCCATCCCCCTTATGAAAGTGTTGTCCTCAACTCTTGATATACAACCATATACCAGGGTCCCATGGATAATTGTGGACCGTAATGCTGAAGAAGACTGAAGAACCAAAGTCCCATGTAGAATGGAAATCCACCACGCTGAAGTAGTCCAACCACCATTGTAAGCTCAGGTCCCATTTCCAAGTGCTCATGTGAACTCCCCATAGAATATTTTGGAACCCAATAACCAACTCCAAATGATGCTTCAAAGACTGACACCTATCATGTGGATCCAAATAAGAAGATTCATCCACATAGTGGAAAAGGGTCATAGCATAATCTGGGAGGAATAATACCACTGTAGAATATGTAGACTGAACGCTGGTAACTAGCTCCTGATGTGGGACATTGATTTTCTCTACAGAAGTTGGAGTGGAGTCATCAAATAAAATATGGAAGTGGTTGTCATCCCATAAATGACAACTATCCATATACCAATCAGCACAATCATCCTTAAAATCATACCAAGCATATATTTCTTGATTATATTCATACCTGAGGCTCTCCATAAGAAATCTCTCCTGTATGTTATTCAATGAATCTTGAATACTACAAAAACTATCATTGAGGCCATATGTGAGGCTGTCTGTGAGGCTATGTGTGAGGCTATTTGTGAGGCGATGTGCAAATGCATCCAATCTATCATCCAATTGGGCTTTGAATGATCCAAGAATTTCTTTCAAGGTTTGAGATGAAATAGCCATATGATCACCCTATGAACTCTTTGGTCCTACAGCCATCATGGAAAAACTCAAAAAATAAACCCAAGAAGTTTCAGCAGAAAATCACGGCTGTTTCTGAAAAAACCCTAAAAAACTGTTGAACTTAAAATGCTCATAACTTCACTTCCTGGACTCCGTTTCGATTGATTTGTTTTTTGAAATTGGGTGAAATTGTGAGAAGAAATCAGATCTGTAATTTATTTGGGCAAATTCGGCCTCCAAATGCTATGGAAATAAAAACAAATTGCACCGCCGTCCGCAGAAAAAACCCTGAAAAATTGGAGATTTTAAAACCTCAATATCTTGACCTTCCGGGCTCCGTTTCAGACGATTTTTTTTTAACTTGGGTGTTTTTTTGAGAGGAACTCAGATATACAACCCTTTTCTGCAAATTTTCCACATAAATATACTGAAAATGTCTAGAATGTCGCGGTCCTCTTTTTTCTTCTCCGAAAAAAAAAATCTGCAAAAATGAAAAATAGTTGCCCACAACTCCGGCCCTGGAAAGTGCTCTGATACCACTTGTTAAGAACCAATACCAGATCTGAAGATATAATCAACACAATTATTGAATACACAATAGATCCACAAGCAATATAGAATAAACCACACAATATTATTACCAAACCCTTGAGGTAGGGCAACACCATACAATGGATCCTATTATGGAAGGGATCCTCTCCTGTTCACTTGCCTCTTCGAGGGGGCATCCTCCTAATGATCTTCAGCTCCAAATACAATATTTCTCTTCATGTCTCATTACATTTCTTGAGCCCCTTTATATAGTTCTACCATCACCTAAGAACATTCTAGAGGAGGAATCTTCTAGAAGTAGAACCTTCTAAGAAGTCCTCTTACATTTATTATATCTAACTACCATAGTGGACCTTATTTAATAATATAGTGGACCTAGTCCACCTTACATTGAATGAACTCCACTATTATCACTATGGGCCCTCTGGGCCCCCTTACTACCTCTCTAACTACCTTACAACAGGCGGTAGCCCGAGGTTGACGGGGTTTGGGGAAGCGCCCCGAATTTTTTTTTTTGGGCGGTTTTTGCTATTTTTAGCAGATTTTGCTATTTTTAGCGGATTTGTAAATTAATCTCGGATTAAGGGATTAGGGTTTTGGTATCTATGGAATACCTAAAAACATTGTATATATTGTATGGTGAATGGTGAAATTCAATATAATGAAAATAAGAAAGGTTTTCCCGATTGAGGGTTTCCAGTATAAAATCTCTGTGTACTCTGTGTATGAGCGATTGATTAATTTTTGTATTGCTTAAGAATCTATATGCATTGCTTTACTTCGTTTAAAACTTACAGATGCAACATGATTCCCATGTATGTTGGAGGTATGAATGGTCCTTGAAGAGGAAAGAAAAGTGGCATGTTCAAAATTTGTTGACCAAAAGGAAGCAACAAGTGTTGAGGAGGTGGTTGAGGCATGTTGAAACCCTCAGTGACATAGAGAAGAAGGTTTTCATTTGTGAGCTAGAGGTTGGAGAGAGCCTCAATGATGGGTAGGAGAAGACATCCAACATAGATCTCGTAGACTACCAGGAGGGATGTGGTGAAATTTCAAATTGCCAAGTGGGTAATAAAGCGAGATCATCTGAAGATCTCATAGACTGTCAGGAGGTCAGGACAGAAGTCCCAATTTTCTAGATGGGTAAGGGAGAATAGAGGAACTCAGCTGAGATTTCAAATCAACAAGGGGTTTTGATAGATGAAGGAGAGGCACAAGAAATGCCTCATGCATATGAAGATTGATGTGGAGTTGTAGAACATGTGAATGAATATGATGAGACATTAAATACTTCCATCACAGAGGAGGAGGATTAGAGGAGTATTCTGATCATTGGGGGAATTCAGATATTCCTTCCAAGCAGCCCAGTTGAGGCTAGCATATGTGTTGTAGAGGGAGAAGAAGGACAACTAGTTGTGACTGCCATTAAGGAGGATAAGGAGCAGACACTGATGTTTTCCCTAGTAGAAAAAGAGGAGCATACAGTTAATATGCTCATTCCTTGGGAAACGGAGTTGGATATGATGGAGGATTGGTTGAATAATCCAGAACCAGAAAAGGACTGCTAGGATGCAGTCATGCAAAGAGAAGGAGAATTTGAGTCTAATGAGCAGCTGGAGGAAGATGGAGTTTAACCAGCATAAGCAGAACTGGAAGAAGCCAATCTACCAGAGGAGGAAGTTGAGCAACAACTCAGTTAGGAGACTACAGAATTGGATTCTACAACATAATGGAAGGTAAGTGCCATAGGGGATAATAAAGGATTGGGAGATCATGTTGATCTTCCCATAGATCAACACAAGGAGATGGAACAACATAGTAGACTTCCAAGGAGTCAGCCAACAGAGCAGCTGGAAGAGGTGATTGAAGAAGTCAGTGATTTGATGTTGAGATCAACACATGAAGCTATCAACATGAGGAAGTTGAATAGAGGAGGACCTACAAGAGTAGCAGGGAAGCAACAAAAACATAAAAGAAGAGGAGTAGGTGGACAACTCCAAGGGAGAGTTTGGGATCCAGGGGGATTTCAACACTTGAGAAGAGGATGTCATGAGAAAGAGCTCATGATTTTCCCAGCAGTGGAGTATTTTGTATGAGCATCACTCCACCTCAGCAAAGCACCATCTATCCAACACATCCACACACATTTAAGGAGGGGAGAGGCGCCAACCCTCTCATTTTTCCCTCTTTTTTAAATTTCAATGTAATTAAATGCAATTAAAAGTTATAAGGTTGGATGAGTCGAGTTGATGCCTTTGTACAAGCTATGGATGTAATTTTATTTAATAGGCTTGAGTTGTACAGATCTTGAGCATCGCCTTAGATTTGAGTTATTAATGTTCATTCAATGTAATAATCCTCAGTAGTCAGGCACTGTAATTGGTGATTAGACACCACTAGAGTAGTTGGAGGGAAAGGCTCAAGGAGCCTCTCTTGTATAAATCTTTGTATTATATTCCTGATAGTGATGATTGTTGTTAAAGGTATTGTAAATCATTGTAAGCCAAGGAGAGTTGAGATCCAAGAATCAGTTGCAATCCGAGCCTACACCCATTGTAAACAAACATTCATATTAATACAAAAAGACAACATTTTTTCGTGCCTATGAGTTTTCTGCGTGATTATGTGTTTTTATGAATGTTATCTGTGTGTGTTTATGAATATATGTTGTAGATGTAAGTGATAGTTTACATCTATAGGGATAGATAAAATTATCTATCTGTGAGATTTATTGAGTTGTTTATAGGTTCTTCAGGCTAAATGCAAGGAGTGCATGAAAGAGTGTTGAAAACTGTGTGAGCCAACACAAGGAGTGTGTATCTGAACTAATGCTTTAAGTTCATAGAAGAACATGCTAGGTGGGCACACTAGGATAGTCTCAGACTCAGGAGGAGCCTCAAGGTTGCTAAAAACCTTGTAGGGGAAAGTATGTCCAGGAGAACGCATAGCCAGAGTTGTTGAACACTCTGAAGGAAAGGCTCAGTAAGGAGTCCTTTGAGCAGGTGCAAAGAGTGCACAGGACCAACACATTCTAAAGTGTTGGAGAATTTGAAGGAAACAAAGTTTTTGAACACTCTGTATAATAGATCTGCAAGTGTGAATTGAGTGGATGTAGGAGATGCATCACTAAAACTGAAGGATTTTAGGAAGCAAGAGGAAGAACTGTGCAAGGAGTGCACCAGGCCAACACTTAGATAAAGTGTTGAAAGTCTGAAACCATCTGAAGGCTCAGTCAAGTGCAAGGCGTGCATAGAGATGAACTCGTTTCAAGTTCAGAAGCTCAAGAGGATGAGTGTAGGGTGTGCCAGGAGGGCACCAAAAGTTCCTTTGAAGGAAGTAGAAGGGCCAAGTCCTTAGGGAAATCTGACCAACTGCAAGGCTTGGGGAAAAGTAGTGTAAGTTTCCACAGAAGGACTATGCAAGGAGAGCAGAGGGAAGAAATATTCTAAGTCCTAGACTATGGGAGAAGCACAAGCAAGCTCTCACACTTCATTAAGTCATTGAAAAAAGATCATAAGGTATAGCGCAAGGTGTGCACGAATGGACTTGTTACAAGTCCCAAATCTTAGGAAGAAAAGCATCGATGAGACTCAAAGAAGTCAAGATCGTAGGAGAAATCTCAAAGGTTGTATCCTTTGACACTTGAAAATTATTCCTGTTTGGGAGGACAAAGAAGCTCAGGAGGAGGAGCGATAGAATTCGTCATATCATCTACAAAGGAGGAGATATGGACCATTTCATTCCACATCCAAACACCATAAGAGGCGTGCATAGGAGGAGAACAGATCCCAACTGTCGGATCTGAGAACATGGATTGAAAGCAGTCAAATATAGGTAAGGTGTACAAAACTACTCCAATTTCACATGAGAGCGGGATAGTCGAAGTCCCAAAGTTCCTAACCAATAGGAACCGTCCATCTTTCGAAGCGACAGGTGGCAGAGAAATCAAGGACTTCGTGAGGAAGAGCTCTGTAAGATTGGCATGGAGAAGAGGGATAACTTCTCTGAAATAGTGAAGAGAGAAGCAATATGGACTGTCACATCCATAAGGGTATGTGGTAGAATATCCCTCACTCTAGAGATCAAACACTCTGGAGAGTAGTAGAGAAGCGAGGAGCCAAAATCTCTCAAAGGGTGAAGTGTGGAGCTGATATGAACCGTCGGATCGAGAGGACACGTGGAAAAATATCTATTAGTCCGGAGACTTAGCACTTGAGAGGGCTTGTGGAGAGGTGGTTTGGAATTACCTAAAGCGATGGATCTCGAAGAATTTTGGGTCATGGATATAAGGAAGTGGTGGGGACTATTGATCCTTGCGCCACCTGTGTTCATTGGTTTAGATTTTGACGGAAAATAAGTTAGCGGTTGTGGAAATAGTCGAAGCCCGAGGTCCGAAGCACCTTTCAGGGTTTAACCTCATGTCATAGCCTGAGGTCTCATGTGGAGAGGGGCTAGCAGGAGGAGCTAGCACCCTCCATTTTATAACTACCAAGAGTGCCAAGGAAAGGGCTCGTGGGTTTCATAGGACCTATGCCTAAGGAGATAAGGGGCCTGTGTATAGTGGTTTTGGGTTCGAGCAAGGGACCGAAGAGCCAGTTCGACTAAGTGTTTTGAACAATCCTATACTGGGAAGTTGAGCATCCCCTAGTAAAGAGAGGGAGGGGTCTGCATCAGCAGGGGGGGTTACCCCCCTTGCGAGGTTCGAGGGGGATATCCCCTCGGTTGGGGGGTCTGGGGGCAAGTGACCCCCCAAAGGAAAATTTTCCTTGTAAATGTATATTTAAATTTCATAGTAAATATGGACCGTTCATTATAAGGTCGCAGATATGATGGTAGAAGTTATGTTAGGGTTTTGTTTCCCTAGAAGGAAACTGTCTTTTATGAGGGAAATGTATTGCGGCTATGTATCATTGTGAATACTATATTCTGAGTAAGGATACTGTGAGAGAAAGAAGAGGAAGTTACAACGGGTGTGATATAGGTGGTATCCTTTCATTTTTTGGATGATAATAAAGGAAGGACCTAGAAATTTCTCTAGTGGACATAGCCCACACTGGGTGAACCATGTATATCTGTGTCTCTATTGTATTGTGTATCTTCTATGTTTTATTTCCAGATTTGTTTTACTTTATTGCTCCATGATCTTGGTTTTCTAACAATGAGGACGAGGAGGAAGAGGATGAGGATGATGATGAGGAGGATGACAAGGAGGATGAGGAGGATAAGGACAAAAACCATGACCATGACAATGACAATGACCACCATGGCCACCACCACCATGACCATGACCACGCCGACCATGACCACAACTACCATGGCCATGACCATGACCACGATGATGACAATGACAATGATGATGAAAATGATCATGATCATGATCATCATCTTCATCATCATCATGAAGATGACAATGACAATGATGACGATGATGATGACGATGATGTAAAACATTTAAAATGATAATTTTTATTTTAAATTATCTAGTTTACAACAATATTTTAATACATTTAGTGATGATGATGTTGATGATGATTAAAAGAAGGAGGAGGACAATGAAAATAACCATGACCATGATGACCACCACCAACACCACCACCATGACCATGACCATGATGATGTAATGTCAAAATTTTGGGACATTATAATGTTATAAAGTGTTATGCCTACCAGAGTAGACAGATAGGGGTTATAGAGAGTTCAGGAGATATTAAGGTGTTTTATTGGGCCTGAATTGCATTGTTAATCATGAGGATCCATTCCTCACAGCTCGGCTTTGGTTCTGTTGCATTCTGACGATTTCCATAATTTTGAATCATTATGGGTCATATCTTAATTAAATTCACTAAAAAGTTCATAATGGGCATATTACTTGGAGAAACCTCTTAGTGTAATAGCTCATCAGAATCATGAGGAAGAGAAGTACATGATAACTTGATGAGAAGGGACTTCCAGTGGTCGAAGAAGCCATAAGGATGGATAAATCACCTTTTAGAGGTAAAATGGTTAATTAATTAAGTGATTTAATCAAGGAATAATAAAATAAAGTAAAATTCATTTGGAGGGAAAATGCCAACAATAAATTAGGGTTTCGGGGAGCTATAAAGGAAGGGTAAAACAACCTAATTCATAATTATGTTATGATTTGATGTTGAGATATTTTCAGAGGAGGAGGAAATTGACCCCCTTGTTGTTTTGTGTATTTCTGGAGGAAACCACCACCATTGATCAATTTTGGTGTTGAGAGACACACCTTATCCTATCGGATATACCATCTGGGTATTTCACCATGCATTATAATGTCCATTTCAATGATTGCATAGATCAACCAGTGAGGGTGCAAGTGTTTGAGAGACGGGTTGTGCGACCTCCTGTGACAATTCAGATTTGGATGATTCCTTTCGACCCATTAGAGAGGTAGCCATGGTGCACCTATTGAGCCATATGTCGTCATTTTACGACGTCGAATCTCCCTAAAAGAGGAAAATAATCATTTAGGGACCAACTCCAGAGGAAGCACATTTGGGGTTCTAGAGGATATTCCAGGACAGATCTAAGGAATCCCTTCCGACCCATTACAGAGGAGACCAGGATGATATTTTTGAGATATACATCGTCATATTCCACTAATGGAATCACTAGGGTGCACTCATTAAGCCCATGAGGGGCGCAAACCCCCAAGGGGTGAGATCTAGAGCTTCAGAGGTCATATCTTTAGTACGAAAGTGATTAGGATTAGTCTAGAGGCCATGACGCATCTTTTGAGACAGTTTCCAGTTCATTCTGACGGGTATCGCCATCAGGGAAACTTTTTCAGATTCTACAGCAGTTACCGTGAGCTGCCAGATTGCTTTTTGCCGATCTATCCATGCATGTGCAGACCAACACCTGTTCTTCTGGTCATGAGTATTTTGTATCTGTTATTTTGTATTCTAGTGACGATCCATGAGATCTAACCGATGATTATCATATCTGCTTCCAGTCTTTATTTTATTTCCTGCTTTTTCCAACATTATATATATATATTAGTGAGGTGTGTTGTCCTTATTTCGCATGTATTGTTTTACACTGCTGAAAACATAATAAATTGGAACAAACATGGAAAAAAAATCGAGCATCTTCACAAAGTTACTCAAATGAAGTCATAATCCCCCAGAGTATCATATTTAGTAGCCAAGCCATAGTTTAGCAATAGATATCCAGATCAGCTGGATCAAGGATATTTTAGTGGTATCATAGCCTTCTTCCTGCCAGCCTATGAAGAAGTGTTTCTCATGACCCCATGATTCTGGGAACAAGTGAAGAATAACCAGAAGGTCAAGGACATATTGGGGATGAGTACATACAATGACACAAAGTTCATAGTAGATATAAGAGAGATAGAAACCGAAGGGATTTCAGCCCCTTCCACACTCAGTAAGATATAGAGCTAGAGATAGATGACAAAGAGCATATCTGTTCAGACACAGAGGCTGACATAGAGGGGACTATGGGTGATAGACATGAGACACCCAAGGGCAGGGGGAAAGGCCTTGAGATACATTTTGACAGTACACGAGCCATGCATTACCTAGATAGGGGATAGAGAGACCCGTTGACCACCATACAATAGATGAACCTTAGTGCACAGATGCTCCAACATAGCATGAACACTATAGATGTCAATGCTACAGGAGGGACTAGTGGTTCAAAGAGGCAACAAAAAGGACAAAAAGGACATGATGAGGAGTTGGAAAATTGTTTGAGACAATATCAGGATCTTGGTATAGAATTTCATGCAGACTTGTCATTCAAGGATTTTTGCACCATCAAACATCCTGAGTGGTATGAACCCCAACTATCAAGGCAGAAGAAGGGGAAGTTGCACATTGTTGAGGTACATTATGACAATGAGTATGAGGAGGTGCATGAAAATGCAACCACATATGCCTATTTAGAGTAGTTAGATGAGCCTAGTGACTCCTACACATCTGAGGTACAATTGGATGAACATGATGATAATGCATGTTCTTCATCTTCCCTACCAGGTAGTGTTGAGACTTCAACAATTTAGCAGAGTGATGACTTGTGTGAGGATTCATATGTGTGGGCACTTGAATGTGATGATATTAGGTGGTTGGATGACCAACCCTTAGGTATAGACAAGGCTTCTGAGAAATCATATATGGAGGATGATGATATTTCTATGATGACAATGACACATTCCTTATCTTGACAGACACCTATCATAGCCACAACACATGAGGATATTAGTGCCATTCCTGATATGGTGGAGGAGCCTTGTGTGAGGATTGTACACTAGGGACATATTGATTTGCAGACCTAGGAGGAGAGACATGACTTGGAGATAGTTGACCTTACACATACCTACCAGTATGGGGAGAGGGAGTCACCTCTTTTGGAGAGCCCATTGTTATATCAGGTTGTAGAGATTGGAAGTTTGATAGGATACTCACTTCTAGGACCAATCCACAGTGATGAGGGTGCACTCTGCATGGGTCAGGATGACCATATCTCATATCTAGACACATCCGTATGGGATCCAGGTGCATATTACATTAGCAGAGTGAATGCACAGGAGGATATAGCTGCCCATATATGATACAATGCAATTCAAATAGGGGTAGTAGTTGGTGATGGTGTGCAATGACATACAGGATGAATCAATGGCATAATGGACAGTGGGCAGTTCAGTGCCTTATATTTTTAGGAGTATGTTGTTGGGGATTACATTGTTGACACTAGCAGTGAAGGGCATGAGGTAGAACCTTAGTGGGAATGTGATCATAAGTCATGACACTGGATGAGACAATTGCGAGTCAATGAGGACATGATCATGGAAGCCACTAGATGCATGGATGATACACATGCATTGGTGGCAGATTATTGTTGGATAGAATCAATGGAACATGATAGTTCACATGGGGTATTTTTCATGGATGCATTTCATAATCTCAGGAAAAGAGTAACTATGATGAGGGCCGACTACCAACAATTTTTGATGGAAAGAGATTACCTATAGGTGGTTGGAGATATGTATTGTAGGGCCCTGAGGAGGCAAGAGTTGGAGGTGGATCGACTCACTCATGAGTTGGTGAGCACATGAGGATTCTTGGAAGGCACGCAAACAACCCTTCAAGACTCAGAGTCCATATTATATAAGCTCCTTGAGGAGACTGGTCAGAGGTACACTATATCTATCTTGACAAAGAGTCAAATATGTTCCTCAGTTACATTGTTCGAGGATGTTTGGGTGTCACAGGGGCCACCATTCATGGGTAGTTTTGATACAATTGGTCATACACATACACATGAAGATTCCAAAGCCAAGGGAAGTTATGAGGACACTTTCATTTGTGTTATAGGATTGGTTGATATCCACATAGAGGTTGATCCGGCAATACACCTTGGAAATATGATGATGAGTGAGATGTACAGTGGATTCATGGAGACACATTGGATTGCAGGGAGGCGACACACTTAGTGGAGCATGTAGATTCCCCTCCCTTGCAACAACACATAGTTCTAGGAGATCACCTTCATAGTAGCAACAACTATCTGAGTGATGATGGAGGGAGAGTGATTGACCAACAATTTGTGGAGTTATATATTGTTGTATCTGATAGTTGGAATTTAGATGATTATTCACCATGGGTGCTAGTGGATGAGTTTTTGGTCCAATCCTGGGGATTGACCAAAGCATATGATACTTTCCATTCCTACAGTCAGTTCTAGATATTTCTGTTATCTTTTCTCGATACTTTCATCATTGACAACAACATAGGGGGAGATAGACAGTGATAGGGGACATGGAGAGTTGGTAGGTCGAGACCACCTGACAAGAGTGTCTTTATTGCATACAACAAGATAGGGGTGGATCATCAAAGATAGACAGTTGAGACTGTGGGTGTGATGGTGAGCATCTTAGGCCATGGGATATCAGATATCTCAGAGGGTGACACAGATTCAGGTTCTCATTGGGATGAGGATGGAGGTCTTCCGACATTTATCATTATGACACACGAGAATTTAATGGGGATTGGAAGTGATGAACTTCCAATGTTGCCTTGGGATCTAGGATTCCATTTGGTTAGTGGGTTGTTTCATCTTATCATGACCCAGGTTGCACCAAAGAGAAACATACTTCACTCTTGGATGGTTTTGAGAGGGATTGCAGGGACTTGTTCTATGTGGTGAGATAGGTTCTCCCTATTGATACTCATGATCGAGTATTGATGTGGTTGGGAAGATATTGATTCCATAGAGATACCTTTATAGGTTCAACTTCTTGACAATAGGCCCAATTTTCATAGGTATGTCAGCATGAGGATCCAGGAGTGGGGAATCTAGTATGTCTACTTTGAGCAAATGATCATGATCAGAGTAGTGCAGTGTTCACGTGGTGGTCCCTGTCAGAGGCTAGCATGGGACCCTAGGATTACAGGGCTATGAATTTCATTGACTGATGGAAATGAGTGGATCTTTATAGGGGGAAGTCACTTTGAATTTCCAGTGAGATTCAATATTGGGGGGAGCACATCACTTGTTGGTTATTTGTTGAGGTTTTGTAGTACCTCACTATGGAAGCAACATGTCCAGTTGGTGGAGGTCGTATTGGGGTTGGTACAATCTTGGAGGGAAGACTCAATTCAGGGTGAGATTGAGTGTTATTTGCAAGAGACTCATGGTATTGATACGTTACAGGAATATATTTCACGATGCATTGCAGTTCACATTGTGATATGGGATCCATGGATTAGAGTGCTTGGTAGTTCAACATTTGATGGAGTTGAGTTTCGAGTAGAGTGGTTGCTCGGGGAGTTGACTGACATTCTTTGGCCGTTGATCATTCTACTCATCAGGAGCATGTGGGTGTCATGCATAGTGAGCACTTAGAGAGGCCACATCTTGAGGGAGTCTACCTTGTATCATGCAGGTGCATATGGGACCCCGATATCATATGTAGTTGGATTCAGTTATTGCTTGAGGACAAGCAATATTATGGCAGGGAGGACTGTAATGTCCCCATTTTGGGACATTATAACATTACAAAGTGTTATGCCTACCAGAGTGGCCATATAGAGGTAAAAAAGAGTTCGAGAGATATTGAGGGGTTTTATTGGGTCTGTCTTGCATCGTTCATCATCAAGATCCATTATGCATAGCTTGGCTTTGGTTTTGTTCCATTCCAACGGTTTCTGTAATTTTGAGTTATTATGGGTCTTATCTTAATTAAATTCACTAAGAAGGTCATAATGGGAATATTACTTGGAGAAACCTCTTATTATAATATCTCATCAGAATTAGGAGGAAGAGAAGTACAAGATAACCTGATGAGAAGTGAATTTTAGAGGTCGGAGAAGCCATGAGGATAGATAAATCACTTTTTAGAGGTGAAATGGTTAATTAATTAATTAATTATGTGATTTAATCAAGGAATAATAAAATAAAGTAAAAGTCACTTGGAGGGAAAAGTTCAACAATGAATTATTGTTTCGAGAAGTTATAAAGGAATGGTGAAGCAACCTAATTCATAATTATGTTATGATTTGATGTTGAGATATTTGCAGAGGAGGAGGAAATTGATCCCCTTGTTGTTTTGTGGATTTCTGGAGGAAAACACCACCATTGATCGGTTTCATTGTTGAGAGACACACCCTAGCCTATCATTGATACCATCCAGGTATTTCATCATGCATTACAATTTCTAGTTCATTGATTGCGTAGCTCAACCAATGAGGGAACAAGTGTTTGAGAGAGGGTTTGTGCGGCCGCTTGTGACAATTCAGATTTGGATGATTCCTTCTGACCCATTAGAGAGCTAGCCAGGGTGCACCTATTGAGACATATTTTGTAATTTTCCGATGGTGGAATATTTTGGAAAGAGGAAAACAATCATTTAGGTCCCAGCTCCAGAGGAAGCACATTTGGGGTTCCAGGGGAAATTCCGGGATAGATTTGAGGAATCCCTTTCAACCCATTACAGAGGATACCAAGACGATTGTTTTGAGCTATACATAATCATATTCTGCTAGTGGAATCACTAGGGCACACTCATTGATCCCATGAGGGGTGAAAACCCCCAGGGGATGAGATCCAGAGCTTCATAGGTCGGATATTCAGTCTGAAAGTCATCAAGATCAGTATAGAGGCCATGGCACATATTTTGAGATAGTTTCCAGCTCATTTTTATGGGTATCGCCATCAGAGTGAGTTTTTTGGATTCTACAACAGTGACCATGAGTTGTCAGACTGATTTTTGTCGATCTATCCGTGCATGTGCAGACCAACACCTGTTCTTCTGGTCATAATTATTTCTTATCTGTTATTTTTTATTCCAGTGATGATCCATGAGATCTAACTTATGATTATCATATCTTCTTCCATTCTTTATTGTATTTCCTTCTTTTTCCAACATTATATATATCAGTGAGTTGTGTTGTCCTTATTTCACATGTATTGTTTTACACTTCTAAACACATAATAAATTGGAACAAACATGTAAAAATAACTGATCATATTCACATAGTTACTCAAACGCAGTCAGAAACCCCTAGAGTATTAGATTCAATAGCCAAACCGTAGTTCAATAGTAGATATCTAGATCAGTTGGATCAGGGATATTTTAGATGATTGTGAACATGTCCACAACCATGACCACGACCACCATGACCATGACCATAACCATGACCATGATGATCAATACCACGACCATGACCATGATGATGAAAATGACGATGATGATGAAGACAACGACAATGTTGATGACAAAGACCACGATGAGAATGAGGATGATTGTGATGATTATTATAATGATGACAATGATGAGGATGATGATGACAACGATGACATCAAGGATGATGATGAAAACAACAATGAAGATGATGATGATGATGATGATGATGATGATGATGATGAATGTCCATTGAGACCATAATTGATTTATCGAAACTTAACAAAGTTAAATTATTACTTGTATTTCTTTAAAATATTATTTCTATGCTAAAAAATAATTAAGATAAGCATTCCAAGATCACCATAGTTTTGATGACTTGGAAGGTTGGAATGTTGGTATTGTGATACATATTTTGAAATCGTGATCTAATTTTGATATATGCATGAAATCTAAGAAAAAATGTTTTTCATCTTCAACCCTCTTAGTGTCATAAAGATGGTAGATTCTCTCTTTGGGAATTTTACAATTCCCAATTTGACTATGCTTCTTATGAGAGTTTTCTCTTATTTTAGCAATGTTGATTTTTTTCTTTGCACCAGTCAAAACTGAGAGATACTTTTGATCTTCTAGATTAGGGTTGATCACCTCCTTGTAGTATCTTGATTTTCTTTTATCCTCCAATTGTTTATCGCGCCATGTATTCTCCTTAAATTTAGATGTAATAATATTTTTAATATTATTGGTATTTTGTAGAATGGATTCTTCATATATTCCATAATTATTTAGCCAATACATGGCATATTTATGTTATCTCTGCTTGAGAGGCTAGTTGTTTTGGTTGGAGTTTGAAGCAATTTTGGAGAGCCTCTTTTTGTCAATGTTATTTATATTTTTCTTGTACATTTTGTACCTAATCATATCCATGCTCTCAATGGGAGAAATGATATCTTCCATGAGGAGGATAAGATAGGGTGTATTTCCTTTGATTTTAATATTATATATTATAAAACTTTTTTGGATTTTTTATATCTTTCTCTAGGGTTCTCTAGAGATACAACATCCCCAAACTGCACATCCATATAAGATAATAGGAGTGACAAGAGTCAGAAAGATTATTTTTTTCTTATCCCATAACCAAAGTTCCACTAATTTACACATATTTTCAAGCCCATAATAAGCTTTATAACCTCCATTAATCATTTCCTCAATGCTATATTTCCAATTGAGATTGTGATGCATATTGATTCTAAGATACTTGTATGAAGGAACTTTCTTCAAGATATTGTTGTCATATACGTAAGTATTGTAGTTGATCTTTTTGGATTTAATTATCATATCCTTTGTTTTGCTAGTTTTCACAATCGTACCCATACTATAGTAGAAGTCCTTGAGGATTATTGTTTTCTTACCAAGGTCATAGGGGATCTTCATCATAAGAACAATATCATTAGCATAAAGAAGAAGGATGGTGACAATACCAGTGAGGTCCAAGCCGACACAACCTACATATTCCAAATAATATTCTAACTTGTCAATGTATATGACGAAAGTGGTAGAGGATAGGGGACAACCTTTCTTGACTCCTATATTATAGTTAATATCTTAAAACTAACAATTATTGTTCCTAAACTTGGAAATAATGTTCTCATATAGACTTACCATGGTATATCTCAACTTGGAAGGAAATTTTGTCTCTTCTAACCTTTTCCAAAGGTTAGTCTTGGGCATTGAGTCAAAATCTTTTCTAAAATCAACAAAATAACATAGATATTGGTTTTTTCATTGTGACACTCATTTGCAATGATCCTAAGAATAACAATGTGATCCACAATTGAATGATAGCCTTTAAACTTGGCTTGTCCTTTATCTCTTTTACTATGGATTTCTAGCCATATGACAGTCTTATTTTTCCAAAATTGTTCCATATAACTTGGCTAAAATAGGCCTAATCATAATGTTCCTATAATTAGAAGGATTTATTTTATCCCCACCTTTAAAAATAGGCACAATGATGCTTTTTGTTCAAGGTTTTGGGAAGCCCTACTTGAATGGTAAAGTGAATAGCTTATGTATGTGAGGGATGAGGATAGGCCCTCCAATTTTTAATATTTCATCTTGGTAGCCTTCTATGTCCTAAGACTTCCCTTTTGTGGGTCACTTAACCCCAAACTTTAAGTCTTTTATAAAAGAAAACTCATCCTCTGTAGAAACATTTGGAATGTTCTCCCTAACAATAGGTGACTCATAAAGATTTTCAAGGTAGGAATTCCAGTCACTAAGGGGAATCATATTGTTTTCTTTATTTTTATGAGTCTAAATTTATCTCCAGAATTTCTTAGGATCTAGCTTAAATAAGTTGAAAATATTTTCTTGCTTTCTATTTATGTAGTTTTTTTTTTTCTTTTAATTGGGGCTTTGTATCTATTTATATTATGGGATTTTAAGGACTCATTGAAAAAATCCTTAACGGCTCTTCTAGAAATTTTACACTCATTATCATTACAAGGGTGTCTATAAGGGTGCACATTGATGGTTGACTACATGGAATCAGAGGGATATTTCGATCATTCTCACCACATGGGGCGGGGGGTGGGTAGGCCATAGGTTGTTTCAAATACCTATTGATGTTTGTTCAAGACTGACTACAAATCAGGCCAAATTTCCTTCTTGGGGTTGTCCATTACTTGGAAGGCGTTGAATTGGGTAATAATGCCTAAGTGGCCTTTCTTTAAGAGATTGTCCATAAGGTGGGAGTTGATAATTTTAAGGGAACTAGATTGAATCCCCATTAGGGTATATGTAGCCCTATATTTAGTGAAGATCATGTATAATTCATCGAAATCCATCATAACTACATCCAAAGTGCTTAACCATTTTGCTCTAGCAACTACATAACAACCACCAATTTTGATAGCAAACATCAGGGATAATTTTAAGGATGGAAATTTATCTCAGAATGTAAAAACCTTGGCGAATCTTACTAGTCCCTAATATGAAAACTATAAAATGTTTGACAATATTTTTGTAAAAATATTCAAATTTATAAGGATTGTATATATTTTCTATAAAATTTGGGCTATTTTGAAGGTAAAATAGTTTTATTCTATAGGATTTGGGCAAATCACTTTAAAAAAAAATGAAATTGGAGAATCATTTTTTAGAAAAAGCATGGAAAATTAACTCATGAACGATATACAACCCCTAAAATTTTCCTTGACAAACATATGTATTTTGAGTTGATAATTTCCCATTTAAAGTTTCACATTTTCACATATGTTTCCACATTCCTTTACTTTTTCATTTTCCCTTGCTTCCATAGAAAAAAAAAAACAATTTTATTTTTTCTATTTGTTTTTCCCAACATCTAAATCTACCTTAATAGTTTTAGGAATAGTTGGTTTTAGTTTTATTTCTTTTTTGAGGGTTAGAATTAGTTTGAGGTTAAAGGTCATATTTATATTGCAATTCTACTTGCATAGAATCTACAAAATTTCTATATTAAGTAAACCATAGATATTCATCCTCTTCTTTTAAAGTTTCAAAAAATTGATTATTTATCCCCAAGAATTATTGGTAATTTGCTTATGTTATATTTGTAATACTTAGTTCCTCTTCCATCCAATTTAAATCCCCAAGGGTAAACTTAATCCTCCAAGAATTCATATTCCATTTCCTGTATATTTGCAAAATCTTCAACAACAATATTTTTCAAAGCAGGTTGAATAGGAAGATTTTCATTTCTTATAAGTAATTGGGGATTAAATCGCAATCTATATGGATTCTAAATTGAAAATTAGGATTTTCTTGTTCTACATTGTGGGATTTCCTCTATCCAATATTTTGTGATATTGGACAACAACTTTATTTCCCATCTCAAGTCGTGCAATTTTATTAGAAAGTGCTTTAATTAATTTAGTCATTTATTCAATCTTTAAATATTGAGGATTTTAACGGAATATCCGAGTAACCAAATTAATGGGGCTGAACCTGTCAAACTTATTCATATATACTCTCCACCCTTAAAATATTCCTCACTAGGTATATCCATGTGATTTTCTAACCAATCGGTTTCATGGGGTAGGAGGTAAGCCATTATCCAATCGATATTTTTCCATGTCTTAAGCGGAGCAACCTAAATTTCCAAGTGGTGGACGATTGAGGTGATTTTAGAAACCTTTTCACCCTATTTCTCGATAGTGTATTTTATTGCACTCATTTTGGATTAAAGGTCATTGTATTGGTTGAGTATCTTAGCTATTAGAAATATATGCAGTGAAACGATTTCATTTGGTAACCAACAAAAATTTTACAACAATTTAAGTGTCTTTAATCTTGAGTACAACATTACTTTTAGAAGGGAAGGACATGTTAGAATCCTACCCTAAACTCTCTATTTTACAATATACAAGTTACTTGATTAAAGTATAAGGCAAGTTACTTAATTAAAGTATAAGGCAAGTTTTTTGAATAAGTTATATTTGATAGTTAGTGTTTAATTACTTAATATAAAAGAGTCATGTTTATTAAATAAATGCTACCAGGCAGTTGGTACTCTTTAGACCACAATTTGGTTTGTTCTATTAAGAAACTATTTATAGAGATAGAAGGATATTTGATGTTTTGTCAAGTGTTATTGTTGTAATTGTAGATATTTTCATAAGAGGTTTCCCCCTTGAAGAGACATGTGAAAATTTGTCTCTCATAGAAATCATTAATACAAAGGTTATATTTCACATGTTTAATATCATTGTCTCTTGTATATGATTTTTTCGTTTATATTTATATGCATACTTTGTTTATGATTCAATTTTAAAGGACAAAGATTATTATAATTTGCTAATAACATTGAAATATTTATTTATTTTATTTAGAAGAAGATTATATCTTTTTCCAAATTTATTGAAAATTAAAAATATTTATATCATATAGATTACCCACCAAAGGAGGTAAACTACTACATGTGAAACCATGAACCTCCAAAACTATTATTCTAGAAACATCTAATATAATTAAAAAATTATAACAAAAATCTTACATATAACAAAAATAAAATAACATATGCATATTTATAAAAAATGGATTATGTTAGAACCAGAAACATCATTGATGAAAAAATTATCTTGTGGGGATGATTTTATCCATCCCATATTTCCATTTGACCACCATCAATAAACCAAATTGTCTCCCACAAGCTTTCTAGAATTACTTATTTTCATCTTAATTATGTTCTCTCATAAAAAGATGACATGAAAAACTATGAAAGGAATAGTTTAGGTCTTAGTATCTATGTATTAACCTATGCAATAATATATTCTTTTCCTTCATGAATATTTTGAACTATGATATTAAAAGCTAAGAGTCTCCATACACCTGAAACTCCATACTTCTAAATTATAAAGTAGTTAGTGTCAACAATAAGGATATACCACTAACTTTTGTTTATTACCGTCCCTAAAACACATTCAAAAGTTATTTGATGTGAGCCTAATAAGTGTAAAATTTTCCATATCCCATTATTTCGTTATTTTAATTGGTAGGATCTATCAAAGAATGCATATGATTTTATTTATTAAATTCAAATAATATGATTTTTCTCTATTTTTTTCCCTTTTCTAGATTACTAATTCTTTTAATTGGTAGGATTCATCAATATATTTTGATTTATTAATGTCAAATAATGTGATTTTCCTTTATTTTTCCTTTTTCTAGATGACCCAATTTTTTTAAGATATTTTAACTTGGTAATAATTCATCATTGAGGGTATATATTTTCTTGGAAGATATTAGAATCCATTGCTAACTATATTTTCTATAATACATATATTAGTTGGGAATGGTGTGCCTTCCTAACCTCTTCGTTTTTTTAACCAATGTTTAAATTTTCCCTCAAAAAATATACCTTCCCATTATCATTTCCTTCATTAATTCTCCTTAATGCACCACATCCCATTATCATTTCCTCCATTAATTCTCCTTAATGCGGCCACATCTCTTTGGTATAATGAAATGTAAGAAAAATACAGTTTATGCTTTCTTCATATTACCTATATATCACACATATTCCTAAGTCTTACCAATATATATGTTGGAAAATATCTAAGGTGGGTAATAGGTTATGAAGAATTAACCAAAGAAGGATTATTTCTTTAAGAGGGGATTCCAATTCCAAATTAAGTGTCACTTCCAACTATCATCACCCATATGTTTATTTGAAATTATGACACTTAAGGAGCCAAAGTATATTCATCCCAATTTATTTTGAGCTCACATTAGAGTATCATGTTGATCACTTTTAACCCAATCACAACTCTTATCCGCTAATTGTGATGTATAATCGTCTCGTGATTCTTTTCACTCCAACTTATTCTATTGTAATTGTCAATCTCATATCCTACAATCCTTTTACTTCCCTTACATAATATTTGAATATATTCATAGTCTAATGACATGGGTATCTCCAACCCATAAATATAGGCCCACTCTAACCCTCTACCCATATCCAAATACACATGCATGTTTGTCTCTACTGATGTGATCAGAATATATCATTGCCTTGTAATAAATGAACCTCCTTATGGCTTTATTTTCTTGCATATTGATCCGATCCTACACACTTGTTAGTGTTATGCATTTGTTTCCCATCGCCTCTTACCATGTAGTCATTTTGAAGTTAACATTCTCCATTCCAATTTCCATGCCAAGGACTTGGAAAAGATATTTATATATTTCAAGACCTAAACCCTAATGAATTTGTCCTTGCTAGTCTTTTCCATTTCACCAAAGAAATGGAGGCCTTGTCATCCGTACTATACCATTAAGACACGTAGATCTTCTTTCCAATTTAATTTGTGACACTTTTAGGGATTCATGTTATTTTCATCCAATATATTGGCTTTGCTTCAATGGCACTTTTCTTAAGTGTAATTATGCCATTCATAGATAACCATTTTTTTCACCATGAATCTATTTGTTTGTCTATCCTTTCATATTTCATGCTATCATCAACTTATTTTACTTGAATGGTAATATGGTATAGATGGAATTTGAAATATTTTC
>ML782187.1:200599-226627 GCA_009831015.1 Picea engelmannii
GATCATAAGTTACCTTCACCATAACACATTATCTAAATATATTATTTTCATCTAAGATATCTTTTTCTGGCCTTTTTTACAAATCATCTACTCCTATTTATTTTTTCATCTAAGTATGTTTGACGTCTATAGTATCTACATCAATTAATTTTATTTCTTCATTTTTTTTCATCTAAGATGTCATCGAAACAAAAAATATTTTTCTAGTCTTTTTTACAAATCATGTAATCCTATTTGTTTTTTCATCTAAGTACGTTTGACTTGTATAGTATCTAAATCAATTAATTTGATCTCTTCAAAGAGGTAGAAAAATAGGCCATAGGACATCTAATCTACCACCATCTATACATAATTTACTCGTTTTGAGAACTAGATTCAAATGACCTTCGCAAACCACCTCCTAATATGGGAAATGTATATCATTAAAAACATTCCATCACTGTTCTTTCTAACTATGATTTGTCCATAAAAATTAACAAAGTTAATTTCCCTATTGAGATCCAGAACATAAAAATTACAAAATTATTAGAAAAACAGGATCGCGGAGCAATAAAATAAAACAAATGCGGAAATAAACACAGAAGATACAAAATATAATAGAGACACAAATATATGTGGTTCACCCAGTGTGGGCTACGTCCACCAGAGAAATTGACAGATCCTTCCATTATTATTTTCCAACAAATGAAGGGATACAACCTAAAACAAACCCGTTGTAACTTCCTCTTCTTTCTCTCATAGTCTCCTATCTCAGAATACAATATTCGCAATGATCCATAGCCACAATACATTTCCCTCATTAAAGAGGGTTTCCTTCTAGGGAAAAAAAAACCTAATATAACTTCTACAATCATATCTGCGACCTTATAATGAACGGTCCAGATTTACAATGAAATTACAATATACATTTACAAGGCAATTTTTCCTTCGGGGGTTTCGCCCTCGAACCCCTGTCGGGGGCCCGCTTGACCCCGAACCTCATAGAGGGAGTAAACCCCCATTCTGCACTCCCCCACATGGATGAGTGTGAATTCTTCTAGGGTGTAAAGTCTTCATGGGGTATAAACACGGCTGAAAACAAATACCTATGAATTAGGAAGATAATCAGGCTCCACAATGAACAATCTCCCACTTCGAGACTAATGTCAACAACTCCACCACTGATGTATATGCTAGAATATGATCCTTCTTGGACCTAGAAAATTTTTCATCTTCATCTTCATTTTTGAAGACCAACTGAAACTGAGTAGGAACTCAGTTTCTCCTTGGTTACTCCCTTTGTTAACATGTTTGCGGGATTTTGGCTAGTGTGTATCTTTTCCAACTTCAAATGTTCATCTTCCAAGATGGATCGTATGAAATGGTACCTAAGTTGTATATGTTTAGTATTCAAATGGAAGACTAATTTCTTTGAAAGATGAATGACACTCTCACTGTCACAGAACAACTTGCTATTCTCCCTCTTCTTTCCCAATTCCTCCATAAACCTCTGTAACCAAATCATTTCTTTACTATCCTTTGTAGCACCAACATACTCTACCTCTATTGTTGAAAGTTCAACAACCTTTTGCAGTTTCAAAATCCAACTTACTGTTGTTCCACCTATAGTAAAAACATACCCTGTGGTGCTCCTGCTACTATCTTTATCACCTGCCATATCTAAATCAACATATCCCTGTAGAACAATGTATGAACCTCCAAAACATAATGCATGAGTAGAAGTACCTCTCAAATACTTGAGAATCCAATTGACTTCCTCTCAATTTTCTTTACCTAGATTGTTCATATACCTACTAACAAATCCCACTGCATGTGAAATATCTGGTCTTGTGCAAACCATCGCATACATCAAGCTTCCAATTGTTGATGAATAAGGGAACTTGAAAATTTATTCTATCTTCTCCTGTGTCTTGGGAAACATTTCCTTAGTTAATTTGAAATGGCTGGCCAAAGGTGAACTAACTGGTTTTACATTCTGCATTCTAAACCTCTCCAACACCTTCTCTAAGTACTCACCCTGAGACAATGTCAATTTACGATTTTTCCTGTCTCTTGTTATTCTCATACCAAGGATTTTCTTTGCAGCACCCAAATCCTTCATCACAAATGAATTAGATAATTTATTATTGATCACATTCATATACTGCATATTAGACCCTGCAACAAGCATGTCATCTACTTACAATATAAAGATAATATAGATTCCATTTTCTATCCTTTTAAAATAAACACAGTGATCAGAATGACATCTACTATAACCTTGTTCTATCATAAACCTGTCAAACTTCAAATACCACTTCCTTGAAGCTTGTTTTAGGTCATACACGCTCTTCTTCAACCTACATACCAAATTCTCCTTCCCTTTGATCTCATCCCCCTATGGTTGCTGCATATAAATATCTTCCTCCAAATCTCCATGGAGAAAAGTTGTTTTTACATTTAGCTATTCAAGATGCAAATATTATACTACCACAAGACTTAAAATAGTCATAACTGAAGTCATTTTAACAACAGGAGAAAATATGTCATCAAAATCTATACCTTTCTTTTGTGCAAACCCCTTTACAACAAGTCTAGCCTTGTACCTTTTTTTGCCTCCATCTTCTTCCTTCAACTTGTAAACCCATTTATTTTGTAATGCTTTTTTTCCTACAGGCAATTGAACCAAATCTCAAGTCTGGTTATTTACGAGGGAATCCATTTCCTCTTTCATTCATTTCTCCCACTTCATTTTTGTGTCTACCTGCATTACCTCTTTGTAACATTATGGTTCACCAAAATCAGTCAACAATAAACAATACAATGAAGGAGAGTATCATTCAGGGGGTCTACTTAACGAGATATATCTTCTAACAACACTTGTAGGAGTTTGAGGTACATGTTGATCTTGTTGTTGTACATTTTGATTTTCTAGTACCTTTTGAGTTTCTTTTTTAGTGATCTCATCAAGTACTCTGTATTCTGGTTTTTCTTTTTCCTGTTTCTTTCCCTGGAACTGATATTTGTACATGACCTTCTCATTGAATATGACATCTCTACTCCTAATGATTTTGTTATTTTCATAATCCCATAAGCGATAACCAATATCATTAACGCCGTATCCAATAAAGGTACACTTTTTGGATTTTTCCTCAATCTTTGTTCTATTTTCTTTATCAATATAGACAAATGATTCACAATCGAAAGTCATGAAATAAGAATAGTTTACCTTTTTACATGTCCACGCCTCCTCTAGAATTCTACCATCCAAATAGATTGAAGGTCTTTTGTTTATTAAGTAAACAACAATATCTACAACATCTGCCTAGAACTATAAGGGAAAACTAGCATGCAATATCATACTCCTTGTATGCTCCATGATTGTCCTATTCATCATTTCTAATACACCATTTTCTTGTGATGTTCTTGGAAATATCTTCTCTCTACGAATCCCATGGTATAAACAATAATCATCAAACTCCTTGTTGCAATATTCACCTCCATTCTTTCATCCGAGACACTTCAACCTTTTTCATGTCTCATTCTCAACCAAAGATTTCCATTTCTTAAAAGTATCAAAAACATCAGATTTTTGTTGAATGCAATAAATTCAATCTTTTCTAGTTGCATCATCAATAAAAGTAACATAATAATGAGAGACACCAAGAGATGATACTTGAGCTAATCCCATACATATGTATGCATAAGCTCTAACCTTTCACTCTTCTTTTCTTTTCTGACTCTAAGAAATATCACTCTCTTTTGTTTTCCATAAACACAATGCTTACATAAATCCAAATCAATTTGTTTAAGATATGGCAACAAATTTCTTTTGTGAAGTATATGCATCCCCTTCTCACTCATGTGTCCAAGCCTATGATGCCACAGTGTTGTGTCCACTCCTGTAGAATCTAAAGAGATAGAAGAGTCAGTATTACCAGTACATAAATACAATGTACCTACCTTCTCTCCTTTTGTTATCACCAATGATCCTTTGGTGACCTTCCACACCTTATCTACAAATATGGATATACAACCTTCACTTGCCAACTGCCTCGTTGAAATTATATTTTTCCGTAGATCTGGAACATGTCTTACCTATTTCAACAACCATTGGTTTCCATTTCTTTTCTTTACTTTTACCTTTCCCATTCCAACAATTTTGCATGGTGCATCATCACCCAAATGAACTCGTCCAAAATAACCTTTAACATAATCTAGAAAATGTTTCCTATGGGGTGTAGCATGAAATGAAGCCAATGAATCTACTACCCAAGACTCATAAATATTATCTACAAAAAGAGTCAAAGCATCTTGTAACACATCACCTGTTACATTTGCTTCTTGATTTTTCTCTTGTTGTCCATCTCTTTGTTTCATTAGAGCTTTGTAGTCTTTCTTTAGATGTCCTTTCTTCCCACAATTCCAACACTCTCTTTCCAAATCTGGATTTAGATCTGCCCTTCCTATAATTCTCACGGTTCCTTGAGCCCTTTCCTCTATCCTTTTGTCTTTCCCTGTTCTCCATGTTTAACGCATTACCTGATGTCTCACTTGTGATTTTCCGTTGCATTTCCTCGCTAAGGATAACACCAAGAACATCATCAAATTTTAAAGTGTTTGAACCAGAGAAAAAGTTACTTATATCCATGACCAAGTCGTTCTATCTTTCTGGAAATGAACAAAATATTAGAAGAGCCCTAACCTCATCATCAAAGTCCACTTTTACAGAACTTAGTTGATTAGTAACTGTATTAAATTCATTTAAATGATCTGCAACAAACCCACCTCCTGACATCTTCATATTAAATAATATCTTCATTATAAATACCTTATTGGATGTCGTGGGTTTTTCATACAGTTTAGCCAATGCATCCATCAGATCCTTTGTTGTCTTTTGTTTCGAAATATTGAAAGCCACTAACGCTGCCAGGCTCGGCGATATCATTCCTAGTGCCTTTTTGTCAAGAACCTCCCATTCTTCATCCTTCATGACTATCAACATCTTTGTTATTCCACCCAATGATATGAATAGATCCTTCTGATATAAATAATCCTCCATCTGCATCTTCCATAACTGGTAGTTTTGACCATTAAATTTCTTGACCCTAAACTTTCCAGCTTCTGCCATTGCTCCCGCTCGAACCAAGAAACCTCTTTTCCTGCGAGTTACCTTTTTCTCTGATACCAGTTGTTAGAAAAAAGGATCATGGAGCAATAAAATAAAACAAATGTGGGAATAAACACATAAGATACACAATACAATAGAGACACAGATATACGTGGTTCACCTAGTGTGGGCTATGTCCACCAGAGAAATTTCTAGGTCCTTCCTTTATTATTATTCAGCAAATGAAGGGATAGAACCTACAACAAACCCACTGTAACTTCCTCTTCTTTCTCTCACAGTCTCCTATCTCATAATACAATATTCGCAATGATCCATAGCCACAATACCTTTCCCTCATAAAAGAGGGTTTCCTTCTAGGGAAAAAACCCTAACATAACTTATATCGTCATATCTACGACCTTATAATGAACGGTCCAAATTTACAATGAAATTACAATATGCATTTAGAAGGCAATTTTTCCTTCAGGGGCTTCACCCATGAACCCCCGCAGAGGGGGTAACCCCCTCTGCACTCCCCCATGTGGACGAGTGTACATTCTTATGGGGTGTAAAGTCTTCATGGGGTATGAACACGACTGAAAACAAAGACCTTTGTATCAGGAAGATACTCAGGCTCCACAACCAATAAACCTATTGTAGAATCCAAAAAAAAGGATTTTGAGATTAAATGACATATTCCATCTTATTGTGAACCATCATAATTTACGTATAAAATTGTACCATGTAAAATACCATCTAGGTAGTGTTACCACACATTCTAGCACCTCAGTGCAAACCCTTCACAAGATTCCAAGACTAATGGAACATCGAAAGATGTCACCTAGGAAACAACTTCCCTCTTTCTAGTGAAGGATTGCATCCAAAACAAGGAATGATTCCTTGGTAGGACTTAAGAATCCTATGGAAAAAGACAAAATCAAGTCTGATGCCTCCTAAGTATCTACCTAAAATACCACCAATGAGAAATGTCAAACAAGTTAGAGTTTAGGTGGTTAATGTAAGTCAATTCTAAATTTGTTTTAAGGTATTCAAGGGATGATCTAAGGAATTTTCCAAGAAATAATATCATACAAAACAATCCCTAAACCACTCAAATATGAAATTAATGATTTTTGTTGTAAACCTTGTAACAAAAGGATGACAAACTACAACAATAGAACAAGTTATCACTGTAGCAATATTTTCATCCCTTGAGACAATAGATGAGAAAATAAAATAGGGCGTGAGGGATGGCTAAAATTAGGGTGTTAGCTAACAAAAAATTTATGAAATTATAAATGCATATAAAAACCAAGAAACCCTAGATGTACATCTCTAATTGGGATAAAAATGAGTAGGCTAGAATAATGCAAATGCTCGGTGGTTTATTCTATCTTTCTTCAATTACAATGACTGTTTGTTAATCAATGGTTTATTCTATGAGTCTTCAGTTACAATGCACTAGAACTGATAAAGTCTTTGCAAATAGACTTTTACTTTAGAAATCTAAGGGATATTTAAATTCTTTGTCGAGATGCAGATGTTAAACCATTACCTATAGGCACAAATTTAACATGAGTCATACAACTTTTTGTGTAGAGATTTTTTGTCCGCGAGTTAAATGAAGTGGAAAAAAAAACTATATTTTGATACCTGCAATTTTGAGCAAAATAGTTGCAACAACATAGAGGATTATATATGTTATTGATGATAGTCCAACTATAATTCTTGAGGCACAAGCAATAATATATAAGTCATCCAATCCATCTGATTAAAACGTAGATAACAAGGAAAGGAGAGAGATCAATAAATGCAAATCAGCAGGGACACCTGAGGTGGATGATGTATTGAAGTCCAATATTTCTCCTAGACAACAAAGTAGATAAAAGGTCTACCTACCCATATGTGAAAAGGTTGCTTGGTAAACCCATAACTTTGTGATGCATATGTTGTTCACAAACTCTTTTTTTCTCACTTGTCTAACGTGTGACTTTGCTATGCATGTGTTGTTCAAAACATTTCTTTCTTTCTCACTTCTCTTTCTTGCATCAATAACTCTAAATCTCTATGTCTCACTAGTAGTGGAAATCCTTGTACAAAGATAGTGGCGGGGAGGTGTTGACACCTGAGCTGGAAGATGATGTGAGGTCAAAGTTTTCTCCTAGATAGTGAGGGAAATCATGTGAAGTGTCCAACAGTGTAGATATGAGACAACAAAGGAAAGCATATGAAGAGTTTAAAAGTTTAGATATTTACCAAAGTATTGGGCAATGCTTGTTTGCATCTTTTCCTTCCTTGTATGTATAGATAGAAGGTCTACCTACCCATCCATGTGAAGGCTGCTTGGTAAATCCATCCATCTATGTGAAGGTAAACTCATCCTTTTGTGCAAAGGTTGCTTGGTAAACCCATCCATCTATTTGAAGGTCGCCTAGTAAACCCATCCGTCAGTGAAAAGGTGGCCTGGTAAACCCATCCATCTGTGCAAAGTTCACCTGGTAAATCCGTGACTTTGCTAGGCATATGTTGTTCACAACCTTTCTTTCTTTCTCACTTCACTTTCTTCCTTCTATAGCTCTAAAGCTCTATGTATTTCTAGTAGTAGAAATGCACAGCACAAATGTCAGAGAGTAACGGTGAAGCCACTTCCATGCTACATGTCACACACTTGGTGAAGCCACTACCACACAAAGATATAGGTAACAAATGTGGGTGATGGATTATGGGCTATGGACTATGCATCTAGAAACAATTAATGTTTTGAATTAATGCTAACTTGAAGCTTAGCATTAATCCACCTTACAATATATCTACTATAAATATATAACCTGTTTCTTAAGTTTGAAACCAAACATTCACTAAAATTGTCTCTGGCCTCATCTCTTGTCTAGATATGAGGCCAAATAAAACCTCAAAGTTTTTGATTGGTTTGAAAAAAATGTTGTATGTATTTGATATGTCAAAAAAAATGTTTCATGAAGTATCAAACTAAAACATAAAACTATCAAACTAAAACGTAAAACTATATAGAAAAAAATGACTAAAACTATGTGCAAGTTAATTATTAATGATGATGATTAACGTCCACTAAGACAGAATTGGTCTATCCCACCTTAAGAAGATAAATGATTACTATAAAATTAATTAATAAGAAGAAAACCCAATTACTATAATCTCTACTCACTTAAGATTAAAAAAAAAAAAAAAACAACTAATAATAATGAATTTATGTAAAAATAAAATCCATGTCCTTTAATAACACTCAAACTTGATGGCTGATGGATTCTTTTGGACTTATAATACTTTTTAGATGTACAGCAGCCATTGACATTTTAAACCAAATATGAAATACCTTTCCTTACATTATGGATTTATTAAATCAGCTATGACCAGAACGCCCTTTGATTCCGGGTCAACAACAATCTACAATCACATGAGGCTTGATGAAGAGTTCAACCATCCATCAAGCCCCAAGAGTAATTTAAATAGATAATCTCCTGCTCATCACATTACAAGAGGGCAGAAATCCTGCGTTCCTCCATTACATAAATCAGGACAGCGAACCACAGCGTTGGGTATTCGTAGCTTTACAGCTGGTGTAGTGCAGCTACTCAGGCATATATCACTTTGCTCCATATCCATATATCCAGCTGGTGTAGTGCAGCTAATCAGGCTTACATCACTTAAGCTCACGGTATCAAGATGGCCGCTACCCAAATCCAAAATCTTGTTGGGGTGATGTATGGTATAGTTGTGTTACTGGGAATTATAGTGCTGATATTGTCAATCCGGTTATCTTCATATGTTTTTGTACGATCTCGCCACCGAACTCCGTTAACTAATGAAGTACAGGGCGGGGCTCACAGTACTGGTGGCACCGCCCCTCAAGATGGCGTTGTAATTGTGATGGATGAGGCAGCTTTGGATTCATGTTGCCCCAGGATCATATACTCGGAGAAATCCTGCCAATCGCTGAAATCTGGAGATTCAGATCAAGAAGCGGAGGACATGAAGAGCTGCTGTTCGATCTGCTTGAGTGATTACCAGGAATCCGAGGTTGTGAGAGTGATACCTGATTGTGGTCACATCTTCCACGCTGTTTGCATCGATCAATGGCTTCGAAGCCACGTCACATGCCCCGTCTGCCGAGTTTCCCTCAGAATCTCCCCACCCCTCTCCAACAACGAACCCCATCGTACTCCTATTTCTAGTTCAATTCCTAGTGTCACACTTCAGTTAGCTTCAGGACATCCTCTATTCTCAAATATAAGGTTTTAATATGTGAACTCATCATTCGGCCCAAAAAAGCCCATCACTTATATGAACTCATCAAGCTACAAAGCTCAACTTTGTGGAAAATTGTATGATATCAATATCAGGGTTTGTTATGGAAAATTTATTTTCAGTCTTACATGTTCTATGATGAAACAAGATAGTAAAAACTTCTTGCTTCTTCCATTTGAGGAATTTCTCAAATTGGGAGCATAAGCAGAGGTTGCTAAGACAGAAAATGTTGTAAACTGGAGTATCCATACAACAAAGAAAAGTATGTAGATCTGCTTGGGAGCTCCGTGTACTGCCAGGAAACTGTAAGGCCATTTCCAATGAATTTGTTCGAGCCATAGTAAATCGATATGCTGATCCATTAATTATTTCGATTTGGCTGTGTGTTCTATCCCTTGTACTTCAAGTTTTTTCTTAAATTTGAAACCTGTAAATAAAATGCAAGCGCTCATCCAATTTTAACACACTGGAATCTATGTAAAGTCTATGCACGGCCCTACCAGCTCGGAGGTACAGAAGATGGTTTTACTTGTCAACTGTTGTTTTTTTCTGATATAGATGGTTATGCGTTTTTCTACTGTGTATCGTAAGCATGAGCACTCTGATATCACTTTTGCCATTGGCTAAGTTTTAGCTTAAAATTTTTATTTATTATTGAATTTCTTATAAATTTGAAATTACTATCTCATTATTTAGAATATACAAGCCAGTCTTAGGAGAAGATTCAGGTATTTCAAAGAGCTCATAGATTAGTAAGAGGAAAGGTCAGGGAGAATTCCTTGAGAGGTTGAAAAATAGGCAGATGTGGGAAGTCAAATCCCTAAAGGTGAGAATCATCAGGGCATGAAGATTCCATCCCAATGAAATGAAGACTGCATCCCAATAAAATAAAGAAAGAGTTTGGTGAATGAAGAATTCCTTGAGAGATTGAAAGATAGGCAGATGTGGGAAGTCAAATCCCGAAAGGTGAGAATCAACAGAGGGCATGAAGATTGCATCCCAATAAAATAAAGAGTTTGGTGAACGAAGGAATGTATTAGAAAGCCATGGAATGTATTAGAGAAAATAAAAGTTTGATGAATATGTGCCATAAATAGAGGAGAAGCATTGAGATGTATTGATGGGTTATGTATTGTAAGTGTATCATTACTGTATTATTAGTGAAGTGATTAAAACTAATATTTTTAACTCTAAAAATAAATATATATGTTTAGATATCGAGAGATTATTTCCTATATATATTTTCATAGATCTTCATGTAAAATATGTTTAGATATCGAGAGATTATTTCCTATATATATTTTCATAGATCTTCATGTAAAATATGTGAATATATAGAGTAGATTTTTCGGATTTAATAAGAAGATTATCATAGATTTTCATGTAAAATATGTGAATATATAGGGTAGATTTTTCGGATTTAATAAGAAGATTATGAATCCATATCAATTTGAGTTGTGTTTGAATATAATTATTGTGGAAAGGAATGAGGTAATTGTGCATATAAGAATTGTTTGTCAAATGTATTTATTATCATTTAAAGATTGAGAGTTTCACAGGATTGTAGGTTTGCATGGCATAATGAATAGAGGCTATGTGGATGTGAAGAGTGTTAGCATTTGTTATAGTTATATTTGGTCACTCTTGACTACTTACACTTTGTTTGACTAGTTACAAATTCTTTCTTCATGACTTATCACTCTTGTTATATGTTTTTTTTTAGCTCAATAGTTTATGCTTTCAACTTTCTTTCTAGCAAGAAGCACTTCCAAAATGGCCTAAAAAAATAAAAGTGTGAAAAATATGCAATCTTGAATGGAGATCATGGAGCTCATACACTTGGACACCCTTGATCTCGAGCCCTAATGACCTAAATTAGTTCACCATGGTATAAATAAGAGTTCTATGTTGGGGGAAAGGGTCATGACTAGTTGATATAAAAACATGTTGGAGAATTGTTTGGACGATCATTTGTCTAGGATTTTTATAGTTTCCTCACCATCAAAACTCCTTTGTTTTGATATCACTGTCTAGTTTTGAATTGGAACTAAATCCCCACTGGGTTTCCCTTCTAAATTAAAACTAGTACTTGCTCGTGGAGTTGAGACTAATAAGTTCTATGGCTAGAGGAACCCAAACTTGGGTGAAGAAGGTGTCGACAGCAAGGATCGGGTAAAAACTTGTTGTTATAATTATGATTTACATAGAAAGATCTCTCTTTTGCAACCCCCAAAAAGTTCATTGTGGAATATTATCTTGATTTTCTTTCAATTTAATGGATTGTAGATGGAATTGATTTACCTTATATCAATTAGAATTCATTTTTTAAAAGTTTTTATATTTTACTTATATGCTTCATCAAGTTTGAGGAAGGCTATTTCTTAACTTGTGTGCATATTTGGAGATTGTGTCAGTAAATTGTTATTTGGATTGCTCATAAGGTCAAAGGAATTGGTAATTTAATTCCAAGTATTTTCCTCTACTATCTCTTTCACATTTGATAATATAACTTGAAGATTCTAGAAAATAATCTAGTTATCTTTGACTACTCTCTCAATAGTTCTAACCCTACTCACTGGGGATATTTCCATAAAACAAGGTTATTACATTAACCATTTGTTTGTAGGTTTGGAGAAAATGAATAATGTCTATGTTAGGGTCCCACCTTAACTCCTGTAGTTAGTGGAATAGATTGTTACTTAATGTATTGAGGACCATATTTATTTGATAAAGCCCCTTGAGGTAGTAGAGTGTGAAATCAATAATGAAGTGGATCCATGGTTTAGGATTCATTAATGGGTGTCCACTAGGTGGTTAGGGTTTTGGTTAATTAGAAACTATATATAAAATTGGAAGCTATGTAATTAGTTTTCAAGTGAATATTATTGTGTTTGGATCTTTGTTCATGTTAGAGCTTCCCTCCTCAAAGATGCAAGTGAACATTGCATTTAGTTCTAAATATTAATAAAGATTTTCTTACTACTATTATTTTCCAATTTTGGTTAAGTTCATTTCTTTTCCGCAACTATATTTCTTTATGTATTAATTTTTTTATTTGCTTTCCAAATCTATAGTCTATCTATTTCACTCTAAATATTATATTTCAACTAAAAGAAACACCACAAGTGGTCCAAGATCACTTTCCTATACCATCATGTGATCTAATGTTAGAATTGTTTTTAAGGATAGAGAAGTGTTTCAACATCTTTAAATAATAAAAATATTTGTTTTTCAACGGGTAAAAATATGGTTGGGGAAGACCCCATGTGAAAAATACAAGAGACATCACCTTGATGGACACCCTTATAACCTTCTATTGATATCCCTTGTACCACATCAAACAACACATGTATACATATTTGTATTACATGCACCTCTAGGTATATTAGGAGCTCCATAAGTGCACCCGAAACTAGAATTACATAATCTCATCAGTTATCTTGTTGCTATAGTACATCAAGAACAACACTCTAGGATATCACTATCGCATACCAAGGAATCAAGTAGTATGGCTAAGGTTACAACCTATCCTCCTTAGTTGGTGCCATGAAATATTCGACTAAGTACTATTGTTAGAAAACCTTCAGTATATTAGAGAGATATAGCACTTGGTAGTCCTCTATTTTTAAGAACCTGAAAAACCTAGCTTCTACAACACAAACCATGAAATTCCTACATATTTGCAATATCAGGAATTTGGGAATTTTATCAGTGTAGTAACACTCAAAAGGGAGTGTAATACTACCCATGTATTAATTAAAAAACAAGTCTAAAGAAAACCAACACCATTACAGGAGACCTAGCTCAAATAAATCCTTTCATGATGTTGTTGTCATGGTGTCTCTTTGCAATTAATATTTTTTTGTGTGGACTACTCATACCATTTCTTATGATCCCTATCCATAGATTCCTCTCAAAAAAATAAAGGTGTTGGGATATCTCTTGAAAGCCTCTTCGATGGAACTAATAGTCACATGAAAAACACCCATAGCATGTTAGCCATGGATCAAGTAAAGAAAATTGTCGAGTCTCTCTCCTAACCTATTAACAAAGTGGAAATCAATATGCCTTCCCTCACTGCATAAGTCGACCTTTGATTTGATTAGAATGTGAAGCTGGAGGGTAAGCCCGAGGAAGATAACCATGTCTTTGGTGAAGATTTCCATAATGGTAAGCACCTTGAGGAGGAAGAATATTCCACTAACCATTAATGCCTCACCTCCCTAAAGATGATCTGAATAAGTTTGATGGGTTGTATCCAACTAGTTGGGTGGACCAAGTGGAACACTTATTTTCCCTTCATGACATAGTAGATGAACTATTGAAATTACAAATAGGTGTCCTATACCTAGATAGGGAATGTTGGTAGTAGTGGAAATGGCATAAGAATACATCCCCAAGGGTCATTGCATGGAGTTAGTTTGTGAAATCCTTGTTTTATCGCTTTATTAAAGATGCAATTTTTTTTGGCCAACTTTCCAAATTGCACCAAATGAATACAATGGAAGACTATATTGGTTCTTTTGAATGTTTAGCTACTATAAAAAAAAATAAAATTAATTCCTTAACTTTTTAAGCAATGATTTATCAATGGTCTTAAGGAAGAAATCGGAGCCTAAGTAGAGATGAACCACCCTACCACTTGGTTGGAGGCCACTCACCTTTCTCATTGTGCCTAAGTCATATCCTATTTTATTCCAAATTCTCTAACCTTTCTCCACATCCCTACCAAAATATGATGGTTCCCCAATATCCTTCCCCACCTCTCAAGCTCCACAAGTTGGCATGGGCTAAAATGGAGGAAAATTAACTCAAGGGTCTCTTGTATTACTCAGAAACTGGTTATGTTTTTATTTTACCTCAATGGTTTTGATCCTACTCTAGGATGATCCTTACGAGGAAATAGAATCATTATTAAAACACTTTACTACCCTCCTAATAATACAAATATGGTTACTTCTTTCTTCACCATGTTCCTTGAATAAGGACCTCTTCTTACTTTTGCAACAATTATCTCACAATGTTTATTTTCATACCCATTCCTTTTGTAAAACTTTGACAAGTGATTCAATTCATGATCAATATGATCCTCATAGAATAATTTAATGTCCCTAGTTACCAAAGTATTTATAATACCAAGATTTTGAGCTAGGAAATGATGTGAGTTTCCATGAATATACCTATTAGTATGGGTCTTTTTTTGTATACTTGTCACATAAGGGAACCATCATCTTTCTTGGTAAACATCTAAAAAGGGTATGCTTCTCTCTTCCTCTATTAACTTAGTGAACTTGATGTTCTCAAGGATATCTTCTACAAATGCAATGAAAAATATTCTTCAGAGCATAAATGTAAGGAGCGTAAATTATATATGGTCATTTATGAGGGCATTTTTTATTAGGAATTTGATGGTGGGAATTAGGATGAATTCACTCCAACCATTGAGGAAGTTCCTCTTCCTCACCAACTAGGTGAGAACTCCAAATTTCCCCCAAATTTCCCTTCATGGTTTGTCCAATATTTATTCTCATCAGATGTTAAAGTTGGTAACATTTTAAGGAGGGAGGTCATTGTCTTAAGATATAGAAGAAAAATCCATAATTTCATTGCTTATTTTCCCAAGAAACACACTTCCGTATCCATGGTGTTTAATATTTTCATATTATGATTTCTAATGGGGTATCTCTAAAATGTGGTGGTTGGTGTGAAAATGTGCAACTTCAAATGGGTGAGTATTCCCTAAAAATTCACATCTTCCATTAAAATGTGTGGGTGTGATATTGTTTTGGATGTATAATGGATAATAACATTAGGCCCTATTACCATGGATTTCCTAGAATTATAGATGAGTTTTTAGAAGGATGGAAATTCCTACATGCTCAAATGTCTCAAAGTAGGTTCTCTAGAAATCATCATCTCCCATCATATGGAAAAGCTTCTAACAAAGGTCATTTTGGTATTATTTCACAATTCCATGATATTCAAGCCTTTGATGATGTCTCTCAAAAGTTTCATCCATATTTGTATTTAGTATTTTTTGGCAGCAGGCCGAAGTGGGAAAGAAAGCATGCACAAAGAAGAATGACAGTTGGAAGAGAAATCGTGGGAAATAAATCGTGCAAGAGGAACGTGACAACTAGTAAGAAGCACAACACATGTGCATGCAATAAGGAGGCGACAACTGGAAGGAAGCAAAGAATGCATGCAGAGAAGGAAGACCTAATGACACTAGGGTTAGGGTTTTTTTAAGGTTCTGTGTAAATGGACGAAGAGCCTCATAGATATAAATATAGATATCCAAGTATCATAGGAAGGGTCCATTCGCTACTTTTGTAGAGGTTGATATGGTATGTAATTTTTTTTATTAGATAAACTACTTTTGTAAAGCGATTGAACTAGAGCGAAGGAGAGAAGGTAGATCTTGAGGATTAGATCGCAGGCCGAGGAGCCTTGTGTGATCTAGTTTGCCTTGTATAGATCTTTCCCATCTGAGGAGAGTTGTAAGCGCGCGACGCGAGAATTGCATAACTACCATAATAAGATAGTCAAGAGCCAAATCTTTGTGGACGTAGCCCAGGAGGGGGTGAACCACAATAATACTCGTGTAATGTGATGAATGCATGCATATATTTGTCATACTTTTAGTACTTAAACATTGTGTGTAATGAATGAATGAGTTATTACACTGCTTGGTTAATTGTTGTTGGGATACCAAGAAAAGATGCCATGGAGGCTAAAGTATAAAAGAGAATAACAGTAGTTTGTAACACAAGTTATAATAAATGGTTTAGAATACAGATTCCACATCTCTTGCTCAATCCTAGGATGTAAACACATGAGTCTTACAACCACCCATTTAAATCTATCTCGGGTGAGACTGTGAAGTGCATTTTGTGTACTATGTTGCTTTCTGGTTTACCAGAAGAGCCGATATTTTTAGGCTTTGTTGGTACCCTAAAAGATATGAACCCTGGGTCAACAACGCAGGTAGTAGGAAAGAGTCGTTCATTAAACCAACAAATGGTTCCGTTGTCATATTAAGAGGAACAAGATAGGATTGAGTAGATGAGATAGAATGCATGAGAAAAGAATGAGTGAAACTAGAAGACCGCTAAGCCATTAGAAGGGAATGTTGATACTTTGGAGCCCCATGAAAGTAGAAATCGAAGGCTGGTTGAGAACTCAAGAGATAGAGTTTGCCCAGAAAGACAATAGAAACCCTAGCATCACACCTCACAAATATATGGATCAATACGTGTTTACGGATTTACATGAAGTCTTTTTCTGTGATTTTCCCCACCTAATGCAGGAGTGGATAGTAAGGTTGAAAGATAACCACTCGAAAAACCATATCGGACAGCTAGATTGGACCTCAGTACAGACTGATCAGTTACAATAGGTGAACAACAAATTCACCTGAGCAGTTGAATTTTGGATTGACAGTATTGTGGCAGGCTTCATCATAGAGTTTGTAGTCGACACAACAAAGTCATACATCGTAGCAAAGAAGGAATTTCTACGCAGACCCCACGGAAGGTACATTCGATCACTGTATACTTCTATAAAATAATGCTATATAACAAAGGGGTAATGATAATGGAATCAGAAAACTAGACTTCCCTACGTGCATGGGGCAAGGGGGGAAGCACTGATAGAGAGAGGAGAAATGGAAGAAGGTGAGGATAAAGGAAAGAAGGAGGAAGAACTCTTGGACCCGATATTGATGGATGAAGACCAACTTAAGTGGATCTTGGCTTCATCAGGAACGACGCGTAGTGGAGTACCCTGCCAATATAAGGTGAATACCAAGAAGAGAGCCAGAGCCATGAGGGAGGGCTTGGCAAGCGATGAGGAAGAGGTAGAGGATATTCGAGCTGTGGAGAAGATTGAGGAAATCTTGTGCGCAACCTATGAGAGGAAAACAAGAGGCCCAATAATAGGAGGAGAAGGCAACCATCCTTTCCATATTAATGTCAGTGTGGAACCCATAAACCCATGTGTGACCAATACACCAAAGAGAACACCACCGTTTAGAAAACTGAAGTTTGGAGGAAGTCCGACAGTAAGAAGTACATCTACCATAGAAGAAACAATTAGAGGAGTCAATTTAGGCAGTATTAGTCAAGTATCTACACTGTGTGATGGAGGTAGCATTTTAGTATTTAGAATGGTAGGACACGATCCCACTATCAGATTACTGGAATTTCAAGGAGAAGCAAAAAAAGACCCTGAGAAGCATTTGTTCATAACAGGTCACTAATGACGATACCAAACTCGCACAGCTAGCGATCATGCTAAGAGACTGCGCACTAGGCTGGTACATGAGTCTAGACACGAACAATGCCCCTGGGATGACGAGGACATTGGTAGACATTAAGAAGCTACTGATTAATGAGTTCTAGAATCTGAGCTCAGAGGATCAGTACATGAACGATATGATCAAGATAAGATAGAAACTAGGAGAGTCTGTATGGAAGATTGACCAGAGATTCAAGCGACTGAAGGGGAAGTTAAAATACCTTATGATCGAGATGTAACACCAACGCCTATTTTTCAACTCACTACTCCCACACCTAAAATATCCATTACGACAGTAGAAGTTTTAGATGTAGGCCGAGGCTCTACAAGAAGCCTTGTAGCTAGAAGATAACCAATACCAGCAGACGGACCCAACTATTGAAGAATTGAAGGAGGATTTGAAGAACCTAACATTTCATTTGAACCAAAATAAGAACAAGGACAAACAAGAAGTCGTTTGGTGCACCACATGCAGGACAAAAGGACAACAGAAGAATGAATTTCCAACATTCATGCAGTATATGGAAACCGACATGCCAAAACTGCTACCACAGGGAGGATCATGGTGCGAAATATGAAATAAACCGGGTCACGACCCTTATCACTGCACGATGATGTAGAAGTATCAGACAGTTCCAAAGAATTATTATTGCATCTTTTGTAAGTTAGTGGGCCATTATGACAAAGATTGCATAACTATGGAGATGATGTAGGAAATAATATCAGACGTGTACAAGGTACAGGCCGAAATTATGACTGGGCAAGTAGCGCCACAGTTCAATCAAGCTCCAGCTCCATACAAAACTGCGCAGCAGCAGTACAATACTGCACAACAACCATACAATAATGAACAACCGTAGTACAACCTAACGCAACCCCAGTATAATACCGTGTAGTATAATCAGGCACCACAGTACAATGCACCGAGAGGGGACCAATCAGGATATCGAGGAGGAAGATGAGACAGAGGAGATTTTAGACGTGGCAAAGGATCAGTCACATGTCACAACTGTCAGCAACCTGGACATTATGCATGGGAATGCTCACTGCCACCAATGACTTGTATGTATTATTGCGCATTGGATCATGAGATGGAGGAATGTATGACACTATTACTAAAGATGAGGAACCAGAACAACCAAAATGTTCAATCGATTTCATCCGAAGAAAGGGAGGATGGATGGAACATCAATATAGTCACCCGTGGAGTAACGAAGATAGGAAACGACACAATCCGATAGGAACCCGCACAGAACCAATGGGTAAAGAAGAACACCAAAGCAAGAAAGTAGTTCGATGTGCCCAAAGAAAAGGATACTTTTAAGGAAGCCAAACCATAATTTTAGAAGGTGGACACAATGTCGAATTCCACTACGCAACCAATCCATGAAGCCCTAGAATACAAAATGTCGCCATCATTGGATCATACCAATGGAACGCCACCCAAGGGAAAAGTAATTACTATCAAAGACTTTTTGCAATCATGCATAAAAATGTTAAGTGATCCTTTATCTATGAAAATATTTCAAAACATCCTAGAGAAATGTAGCAGCGAGATGGAACAAAATCTAGAACCAAAAAAAGTCAATCATCTACACACAAGAAGAAGAACAAGTAGGGAATTTAGATTGAATGCTAACATTGGGGATTTCAATATGGGGGACATCATACTAGACCTAGGATCTGAAGTGAATGTGCTACCCAAGAAAACCTGGCAATGCATGGGAGAGACAACATTGGGATACTCAAATGTCCAATTAAAACTAGAAAACCAACATAGGGTCCTACCAATAGGGAGATTGAAAGGAGTAATAATAGATCTTGATGGAGTGCGCACTAAAGAAGAATTTGAAGTCATCAAAATAGTATATGGGACAACACTATACCAGGCACTACTCGGTCTGGATTGGGCATTTGACAACCAAACCATAATTAACTTGAAGAGAAGGAAAATGACATTTGAATCCAAAGATTACAGGGTCATAGCACCACTAGATCCATCATAAGAGGAAAGGTTCGTAGAGCCCACTTGCTTGGAATTAGAGGAGATTGGCTAGTTGTACAGAACAACTGCATGCGAGGAGGATTACATAAACCCAACTACAGATGGGGTACTCAGTTGATGGAGCATTACTTCATGAGAAACAGAGTCAGATACCGGGTTAGAAAAATAACAACAGAGACTACGCAAAGTATCCATGAGAATATGTGCAAGAATAGATTGCACGGTACGGTGGATGGGCATAGAAATCAAAGAACCACCCAGTTTCCATGGACTAAATGATTTGGAAACATTCTTGACACAGTATGAAGATGAAGTATTAGAGAACCAGGGGCTACTAGCATTGTATTTATCACTCAAGGCCACACCCGCAAGATGGTGGGGCGCACACAAGGATATTATCAGAAACTGGTACCAATGTAAGTGGTTACTGCGCATAAGGTTCGGCGTAGAACATAAAAACAACAAACAATAGAGATATGAAGGACTAGGGACACCAGCGAAACACTTGGAGGAGTGCAAAACGCTGTGAAAAATGACACCACCAGAGGAATGGCCTCACCACTTCATTCACACTTTAGAGGGCATACCAGCAAACTGATATACAGATTAGGAATTGCACAAAGGAACTACAACATGGACGCCATTGCAATAGAAATTTACCATCACTTTCTCATTCGAGCATGAGAAACCCAACATAGATGAAACCCTGAAGTGGATCAGGGGAATCATATTCATTGAAGAACCGGAAATAGAACTTATTACCAAAGAGAAGTAGCAAAATAAGTAGATAGTCAAGGAACTACTGTCATGTTACCATGTACAGGAGGAAGCACCAGACGAAGATGACCCGCATGACATTCAGATTGAAGAAGTAGAAGGCGAAAGAGATGTGAAGGGAGCACCCATAGAATCTGAAGTTATTTCTTTGCCAATCAAGGTAAATAAATTTAACATCAGAACAACTGAACATCCCAAAATGGCAATCATTCGAGACTACTGGGATGAGCCAACAGTAGAAAGTATCACAGAACTGTTGCACAAGTACAACAAATTATTTCCTACAACATTTATAGATATGAAGGGTATAGCAGGAGAATTGGGAGAGATGAAGATACCCCTTAGACTCGAAGCGAGACCGATTAGACAATGACCATATAGACTAAACCCCATATATAAATAGAAAGTCAAAGAGGAGATTGACTGGATTCTCGAAGCCGACATAATCAAACCAGTCGAGGAATCAGAATGGATAAGATTTATGGTCGTACAAGACAATAAACAAGGAAGAGGGATTAGGATATGCGTCGACTTGAGGAATTTGAATGATGCATGCCTACACAATCCGTTCCCTACACCGTTCACAGATGAGGTGTTAGAAAATGTGGGGGGACACAAAGCTTACTCATTCACCGATGGATTCTCATGCTACCATCAAATTAAGATAGAACCGAAGGATAGATACAAGACCACATTCGCGACGGAATGGGGATCTTACCAATATACAGCATGCCATTTGGACTGAAGAATGCACCAGCAATATTCTCCACAGTGGTTATCGCAGAATTTAAAGAATTCATCCATCAGTTTCTCGAAGTATACCTGGATGACTGGACATTCTATAGTCTATTGAAAAACCATGTGGAAGTTTTGCGCTTGATGCTAGAACGATGCAAATAGTGTCAGATATCACTAAACAAAAATAAATGTATATTTGGAACATCGTTTGGGATACTAGTGGGCCATATACTATTCAAACAAGTGTTATTGGTTGATCCAACAAAAATTGCAATCATCGTTAATTTACCAACACCAAAAACAGTCTGTCAGCCTCGAGCAACGTTAGGACATGCGAGATACTACAGGAAATTCATCAAAGGATATGCGTAGATCATAGCACCAATGGAGAAATTGCTAAGGAAGGATACAAAGTACCAATGGAATGACGAGTGTCAACACGATATGGATACTCTGAAGGAAAAGATGGTCATTGCACCAATATTAGTATTTCCAAAATGGGGAAAGAAATTCCATGTGCATGTAGATGCATAAACGATAACACTTGGAGCTATCTTAGCACAACCATGAGCAGGAGACTTGGATCACCCAATAGCATTCACAAGAAGAAAACTATTAGACTTAGAACATAATTATAACATGATGAAAAGAGAAGGCCTAGATATGGTTTACGCACTACAGAGGTTCAAACACTACCTATTGGGAAAACATTTTAAGATGTTTACATATCACTCAACCCTAAAATACCTAGTCAACAAGCCAATGTTGGGGGGGTGAATTTGTCGATGGCTACTATTATTTCAAGAATTTGACTTTGAATTAATATTCAAACCAGGAAAAATAAATGCAGGACTTGACCACCTATCACGGGTCACAAATGGAGAAGAACCCATGAAATTAGAAGACAACTTTCCAAATTCCTAGTCATTCTCAGTACAGATTGTTGATGACTACTTCATAGAGATTATCTAGTAATTGAGCACAGGTACCACTCCGCAAGAATATACCATCACATAGAAGAAGAACCTGGTAGTCTGCGCAGTAGACTATCAACTGATCGCAGGACATCTATACAAAATGGGCACAGATAGTATTTTACGAAGGTACGTGTTAGAGCACGAATGACCAATAATTTTAGTAGAATCCCACGAGGGATTGGCAGGAGGGCACTATGCAGGAAAATATACCATGCAGAAGGTAATCCACACAGGATTACGGTGGCCAACAATTCACAGAGACTCACAAGAGTACTGTCGGAGATGTGATGTCTGTCAAAGGGTAGGCAAACCCAATAGAAGGGACAAGATGTCGTTATGACCGCAAGTGACATTACATGCATTTGATAAATGGGAAATAGAATTTGTGGGACCAATTAACCCACCAGTCAAAAGAACAGGGGCAAGATACATCATCACCGTGAAAAAATACCTAACAAGATGGGCAGAAGTCGCACCAGTAAAAGACTGCAGCATAGAGACAACTGAACACTTCTTATTTGAACAAGTAATTACTAGGTTTGGATGCCCAAGAGTTTTGATGAGTGACCAAGGAACACATTTCATAAATATCACCATCCATGTGATGCTTGAAGAGTTTGAAGTTCACCACCAGAAAAGCACACCGTATCATCTACAGGTGAATTATGGCACAACAGAAGCCTTCAACAAAATTCTAGAGAACGCACTAACAAAGATCTGTAATGTCAACAAAGATGACTGGGACCTCAAAGTACTAGCAATATTATGGGCGTATAGGATGACATGCAAAAATTTTACAGGGCACACACCATTTAAACTGGTTTATGACCAAGAAGTAGTAGTGCCATTAGAATTTTTAGTACCCATCTTACGCGTAGAAACTATCACACAAATGACAGAACACGACACAATGGAGGAAGACTGAATCCTAGAAGGATTCCATCAACAAGTGAATAAGGCTAGATAAAAAGCATGGCACGATCGACACACTAAGAATAAGACTTTCAAGGAAGGATATCTAGTATTGCTCTATGACAACAAATCATTTCATCACTCGGGAAAGATGAGAATGCATTGGTTAGGACCATACGAGGTAAAATCTATAACAAACGGTGGAGATGTACAATTAATATATTTAGAAGGCACATACCTTAGAGGAATGATCAATGGGAGCCAAATGAAGCTGTATAAGGATAGTCAACAACACACCACATAGTAAAAAAAATAAAAATGAAAAGTGCGATGTAGGCTAGAGATAAAAAATCCACAGGACGCTCGAAACACGAATGAAGCAAAGGAAAGAAAAATGGTTACATTCCAAATAAAAATGAGCGGGAAATGGAAAGTTGACAAAAGAAGGATGGCAGGACAACACTAAGTGGAATTAAGGCACAGAAAGGACTGATGGAACATCACATTAAACACACCAACTGGAAACGACAAAATAAGTGTAATGGCAAGTACGAAACTTCCACAGATGCATTGAACCCACATTTATGGTGCATTAATCACATCATGTAGGAAGCGTCCTCGTTAAGATTCATGACAAGCCCATACAACATGTGAGCATGAAAGAAACTAGTGTTTTCGCAAAAGGAGAACAAAGAGAGAGAAACAACAACCCAAACGGACAAAATGAGACCACAGAGCTGACCACAGTCCTTCAAACTCAGCAAACGTTCAACAATCACCACTATGGCACCTCTAAAGTCCACCGAACCAGGCCAGACAACCAGACCGACCAGGGTTCAAACTAGGTCACGAGGACCACTGGAAGAAAAAGAGCAGCAGTAGCCAGAGATCATCGATATTGATGAGATCCCATCCCTAGAGTTAACACTGGTGAACTCTACATCGATACTGAAAGAGATTTAGCATCCACAAGTAGGGCCATGAAAGAGGACATGCTAGCAACAATGTAGAAACCTTAGAACAAGGAAGCGAAAACCCAATAGGAAGTGAAACCTAAAAGCACTGAACCAACCGCTGAAGTTAATGGAACGACACAGAATCGAGGATCAGAAGGGAAACCAGATGAGTTGCAGATACCCAGCCTAGGACAACCAACAGAAGAGACCACGGGAACTACCTTGGCTTGGTCAGAATGTCTTACATGGGAGAAACTAGGAGTTGCTGGAACTTCGTACCAACCACCATAGCAGGAAGACAAAGTTCTGATACCGAGCTCACTTCGCAAGAAACCGACAGCAAAAATTGTGATACCATGCCTACCAAAGGGAGTACAGGTGGATCCACAACTACTGGGTCACGTCGGGAAGCTCAAGTATTCTGACCATGATGTGTCAGACGAAAATAAGTACCTGGAACTTACGTCGATGGTTTTTATGCAGAACATAGTGGTAAACCAACTTGGAGAAATGATCATCCAGCCAGATCAATGGGCAGTTGGATTGGACAAAACATGAATTTTAGGGTTGCTAAAACTTCCACATTCTGGTAGAGGCCAGTATGCGAAAACATGCGTTAAGAAGCTATTAGAAGTCAGGCATGGAGGGGATATATGGATGGAAAAACCCATCCCCATAATTGTTGATATTATCGCATAGATAACAGGACTACCCCACCGGGGTATGGATCCCATGTTGATTTTGGATGATAAATCCAAGGAGAAAGCGTTAGCAGAGGAAATGAATAAGAAATATGGTACCGCCAAGGGGACAAGAGGCATTATAATCAAATAGATCAACAATACAGCGACACAATTGGCCGCAAATTTCTTATCCTGTAAACTGTTAAGAAAATGCCGCAAAGATGAAGTACCAGCAAGAGTCATCGTAGTTGCAGCTCAGTGCACAGAAGGCACCTTCATGAGTTGGGTGCCTTATCTATTAAAATTGTTCCAATTGAACTGCAAGGATGTGCAAGACCTCGGTACAAAATTCCATTACTCATGGCTTCTCACCCTCATAGCCTTCATGGGATGGCAAGAACCAGAGTATGTATTTTTTTGTACTAGACCACAGCTAGCGGGAGCGAGATATGTATTACTAATATCTGGGCCACAAGAAAAGCATAAGAGGGAAAATGGAATCATATTTGAAGCAAAACTATGGGACATACATGAAGCTATCAACTGATCATGAAGAATAACACTAGAGGCTGTCGCACGATATGGGGACATTGCTAACTTCTGGGCTACACGTCAAGCTATGTGGATGCAACCAAGACAGGATCCAGATAAATAGTGGCTATCGATGCGTTACTGCATCATAGAAGGTGATATAGACATGGTCATCAATGAATGGCCTAACGCATGGAGGATCCCATCCATTCCTTGAGAAGTACCAGAAGGACCCGCAAAAGGAGAAGTAGAGCAGGCAGAAACACAACCTCCACAAATCCCAGTGCCCAAGAAACCAAGGACGGGCCAAAACAAGCTGACTTAGGAAAATGAAAGTTCAAATAAAATAGGAACCTAGAAGGAGTAGAAAGAGACCAATGGACATTCGAAAAAATCTAAGGGAGCACAGGAGACTGCCCCAAATCCCATCACACAGGAACTAGGGGAAACTAAGAGACCGATTGTACAAGCAACAACCATGCGCAAGAAATCAAAGGTAGAATGAGCATCACCGAACTATATGATCACGAAGGACAATGGAGAAATGATCACCATAGTGGTCTAGGATTGTCTAGCAAAAGACTTCGATCACACAACACATCACAGGGATAAGCTGCAAAAAGAGCTAGTAGAAATGGGACAGCTCCTCAGGACACTCAGGGAGGCCCAAAGATCAAGTAGCAGTAGAGGCATAGAGCCTTCGAAAACACAAACCAATGATAGAGTGGAGGTAGAAGAACTAGACCTAGTCCTCCCAATGCCACACACACACACAACG
>ML782187.1:231863-275852 GCA_009831015.1 Picea engelmannii
ATGATCATAGTATATTACTACTTCCTAGTATCCTACCACCCAATGTGCATCCATATCATCATGATTTTTCCCAAAATAATGAAATTGAAAAGATTGTACAAAACCTATTAGTTTTCATTATCATTCATCCTAGTACCAGTCCCTACTCATCTCAAATTTTCATGGTCCCTAAAAATAAGGCACTTGGTGCATGTTTCCTAATATGTATGCTTTTTAAAAACTAATAATCAAAGATAAAACCGCCATTCTAGTCATTGATTATATCTTATATGAGATACATGGATCATAGTGATTCACCAAAATTGATCTTCACTCTAGTTATAACCAATTTCTCATGAAGGAAGCCAATATTCCTAAAACTACTTTTCAAACTCATAATGGTCATTACAATTTTTTGGTGATTCACTTCAGTTATTGAAATGCACCTTCCACCTTTTGGGGCCTCATAAACCACATATTTAATCCCCTTATATTCCATTTTATCTTGGCATTCTTTGATGGAATCTTGGTCTACATTAAAACTTGGGTGGCACATGTGGTACATGTCAATTAGGTCTTATAACTCCTCTTAGTTACCAACTATTGATCAAGAATTCTAAATGTTTTTTTGGTGCTTCAAAAATTCAATAATTGGGACACATTGATAGTGTGAAGGGTGTGCACTTTGACCCTAATAAAATTGCGGTCATGAAATATTGGACCCATCCTAGGAACCTCTTTCATGAATTTCTCGGCATCATAGGTTAGTACTAGAAGTTTGTCCAAAACTATGGTGAAATTGTTTCTCCTCTCACCATCTTAGTAAACACAAATTCCTTTAATTGGAATGGAGAGGTTGAACATGATTTTCAATAATTAAAAGATATTATGTATACCACACTAGTTCTCACCCTTCCTTATTCCAATATTATTATTTTTTTGGAATGTGTTGCCTCGAGAAAAAGAATTGGGTTTTGTTAATGTAAGACAAATTCCTAATTTCCTTATAATAAATTGGGAAAATACAACTATGAGAAGGAAATATTGGCTATTATTCAAGAAGTTTGTATGTGGAGTTCTTGATGGGGTGTTGTTCCTAGATTAAAACATAGCATCACAACTTAAAATATTTCTTGGAACAAAAGTTGTCATCCCCAGAGAAGTAAAATTGGGTCACAAAAATGTTAGGATATGACTATGAGATTATCTATAATAAGAGAAAGGAAAATGTGGTGGTTGATTCTCTCTCTAGGAGGTATGATGAGGAAGGGTACCCATTTACCTTATCTTTTCTAGTGCTCTATTGGGCATAGGTAGTATGACAAGAATGGTTAGTGGATCCCAAGATATTTCGCATGATCCACCAGCTACAGGCCAACTCACAAGCGCACCCAAGTTACACTTGGTAGGATGAAAAACTTTGTTATATAAAGGATATATTTTTTTTGGGGGGGATTCCTCCTTTAAATCCAAATTATTATTTTAATTACACTCTTGTCCTGTAATGGGCCATTCTGGGTTTCATAAAACATATGACAAGATTAAGTGTTCATTATTTTGGGAAGGCATGAAGAAGGATATCTTCAACTTTGTTGAAGAATGTGATACTTTCCAATGAAACAAAGGGAAAGCTATAAATCCTCCAGGAACCTTACAACCCTTACTCATTCCTATCACTATGTGGGATAACATTTCTATGGATTTCACTCTAGGGTTACCAAAATTAGGTAACGAATCAGTGATAATGGTATTTGTTGACCACCTTTCCAAATATGTTGACTTATCTTTCCTATAACACCAATTTAAGGCCTCCATAGTAGAACATAATTCATGGAAAATATATTTAAACTTCATGGGATGCCATCCATTATAACTAATCATGATCCCACTTTCACCAACAAATTTTGATAGAAATTATTTTGACTTCAAAGTAAACAATTGAATATCAACATAGAATATAAACCCCAAACTAATGGGTAGATGGAGGTAGTCAACAAATGTTTGGAATCTGTTTTATGCTTTTTTTTTCTTTAGAAAGGAAAGCCCCATGGGTCTAGTAGTTACCCCTAGTTTAATGGTGGTGAAATACTACCTATTATGGTGCTACTATAATGACCCCCTTTGAGGCACTCTATGGATAGTCTCCCTCATTAGTGATCTCATAATTTTGAAGCCTCTTTAAGGTTCAAGAGGTGGAAAACATCTTGACAACCTATTTGTTATACAGTTATTTTCCACCTGATTACCTGATGGATATTCTCTAGAGGTTATCAGGATGAAACACTAAGTTATGTCACTTTTCCTTTGAGTATACACCATCCTTTTTCTTGGTCATGACCTGTCCTTTTACAGATCATGACCCAAATTGATGGTCATGCCTTGCTCTCTTGAAAACTGCAACCGGTTGCACCCTGTAGGAATGAAGGTCATGACCGGCTCTGCTACTCTCAAATTAGGAATGGTTACAATGAGATGAGATGAAGAACAAATTTCTCGTAATTTGACCTCAAGAAGCTTGTTATTTTGAGTGTCTAAGAGTTATCCACCATCTCATCTATTTCATCCTATATGTTGAAGACCTCTCATGGAAAAATAGGAGAAAAAGATAGAGTAAACTTATAATGTCATATTGATTATGTAGCTTGGGAAAGGAAATTGGGAGAAGCTTCATCAAGATATTTGTATGTAAGTTGTGAGCTTTTTTCCTTATGAATAGAATATGCACACGATTTTCCTCTCTAATTGATCTTATATGGTGATTATAATCTTCATAGAGAGTTAATGTTTTCATGTCTTTGTGATATATTATTAGATCTCTATTTTATACATGTTACATTTGATCTCGTGAAAGGTATTTGTTGTTTTCCTATGTGTGCAGACATGTGTTTGTGAAAGTGAAGGATATATTCAAAGGAGTGAATGACCAAGGAGCATGTATGGACAACCATCAAAGTATCAAGTATGCTTCTCAACCTCTTATCTCGTAGATATTTTCATGTATGATTTAGGTATACAAAAATCTACAGTTTGCATCTCTATTATGTCTTAGGTCTAGGAAGAGACTAAAGGAGGTAAATCCTACAGGGTACATTTATTGGTCATATCCTAAAATGAAATTTTTCTAGGATTAGAATTTCCTGAAGAATTAAGCATACCAAAATTGCTATGAATTCCATTTTTATGAAGGGGATTAGGTGTTATTGGATCTACAACCCTGTAAATATACCTCACTCAAGGAGAAGAGCTATGAAAAGATAAATCCTAAATTTTGTGGACCTTCTACCTTCCTCAAATGTAGAGTTTCAATGGATTAAAAATTGGCTTTTCCCATCCATTCTAAACTCCACCCAGTCTTTCATGTGTCATACTTGAATAAAGTGGTCCAATTTCAAATTTCAAACCATCCTTCTAGAATCGGACAAAAGAGGGTTCCAATTTTTTGTAGTCTTAGGTCGTTTTGGGGAAATGTGAGCATTGTCTTCACCAATGCACTATCTAGAAATTTTTGATCCAATGGAAGGATGGACATCGTAAAGATGCAAGCTAGGAAACAACATATATTCTCCACCAATTTCCTCATCTCCAACCTTGAGGATAAGACTACTTTGTAAGAGGGAGGGAATGTTAGGGTGTGACCCTAACTCCCCTAGTTATTGGAATATATTTTTAGTCTATTTAGAGTTACCTTATTAAATAAGGACCCATGAGGTAGTAGAGTGTGAAATCAATAAATGTAAGTGTCCTCATTAAAGAAGGTCCACTAGTTAGAGGTTTAGGCCTCATTAATGGAGGTCCACTAAGTGGGTAGAGTTTTGGTAAATTTGAAACTATATATTGTAGTATAAGTTATGTAATTATTTTTCAAGTAAATATTATTCCATATGGAGTTGTACTCATGTTATAGGTTTCCCACTCGAAGAGGCAAGTGAACATTCCATCTAGTTTTGAACATCAATAAGGTTTGTTTGCTACTATTATTTTCCAATTCCAATTATGTTTATTTACTTTATATAGATATATTTCCTTTTGTTTTGTTTTGATTTGTTTATTTTATTTCCACAACTATATTCTATTTATTTTTCTCTAAATATCATGTTTCATCTAACAAGGAACACCACAATGTGGGATATTAATCATATGAGTCCCATCAATAATATTATTGAGCTAAGGAGAGTGGAAGGGTGTTCAACATCCGATAAATTCAATACCATCATTAGAGATGGAAAAATTATGTCATGAAAAGAATGAAGTAAAGGCTATGAATGCCTCAATGAAGGATGTTTTCCAAAAGATTATATATACCATTGAAATGATTGTTGAGAATCATTTTTATTTCCACTACAATAACTATGCATAAATCCATTTTTATGCGAGGATGACCCCATGGGATGGGATTGTCACTATAACTCTCCATGTGTGTATTTATTTATCTTAAAATATGAAGAGTGCACAAAGATGTCTAGTTATGAAGTTGGCCTTTAGAGAAGCTTGTTGGGGATGATGCTATCCAAAAAACTAAAGATATGCTCTTTGGGAATTTTGGGAAATATAAATAGACAATATTTCCTCTGGGATACATTGTCTGCATCATCGATATCATAGTTAGGAACTATTATGGGATGATATTTATGCTAGAAACATAAAATTGATAACAACAATCAATGAGAGAAGGAAGAGACAATGTGAAGCAAATTTAAATAGGTCCATCATAATGAATGAAGAAGCATAATGAATAGATGAAAATCTTGCCAAAAAATGGTGAGAGTCTATGTATTTGTTATGTAAGAATGGTTAATTCCTTTCATTTTTGTAAGTTTATTTCCTTAAATAGGAATCCATCGAATACTATAGGTCTAAGTGTTATGTGAAGAAGTCTTGGTTTGTTAGGGTCCTTCCCTAACCTCCCTAATTAGGACTATTTAGGAGTTAGTTAATTAATGTACGAGGCCATTCTCTTTGAATAAGGAAAACTATGTAGTTGGTGTGTGACTAATTAATGTAAAAGATTCATCATTGTGGAATAAGGGCTACTAGATAATTATTACTCATTAATGTGGGATGGCAAGTGGTTAGGGTTCGGGTGGTGAGAAATTATTTATAGAGGTAGGAAGTTATGTATTGTATCCATGGTCATTTGGACGTTTTCCCCTTGAATAGGCCCATGGACATTACTCTCTTTATATATTATTAATATAAGATTTAATATTTTGTAGGTTATATACCCCCGTTCTTCCTCTTTTACACTTTTAAGTTTATATTTCTTCTGATAATTTCTCTTAATTCCCTATTCTACTATATAAGTACACTACAAGGGGTATCGAATGTCTTTCCCATGTTGAAACATTACCAAATTTAATAGAAAGAAATTTTAGGATAGAGTCATGCTTTGACATTTTTGAACACAAAGATACGTTGTTTAACAAGTAAAACTATGGCTCAAAAGCATACACATAGGGAATACAAAAGGGGTCACCTAGTTGAACACCCTTTTACACCTCTATTGGTGTCTCATGAGTAGTACCACATTATACATAGTATTATAACGTATTTAACATTGCACCTAGCCTTGGGAATATTTAAACACCCCTAAGAATACCTTAAACTTTCCTTACAAGAACCGTTTGGTCATTTTTTTCTATAGTACAGAAAGGATGATACTTGTGGAGATCACTCTTGTAGGGCCTAGGAATTGGGTAGTATATTTGAGGGTATGATTTAAACTCATTAATAAAGACATGAAATACAAATTAATATTGTTGGAAACATATGGTATATTAGAGGGCTATATTGGTTGAGACTTATTTTCTCTCAAGTCTCTACCACACCATATTCTTTGCAACACATGTGGTAAAGTTTATACATAATTGGGAATATCAAGAATTTGACAATTTCATATGTATAAATCACAAAATAATATTTGTACAAATATGATCACTTTGGTGTAACTATTTTTAACCCTTTAGGTGGACCCAAGTGGTCCCATGATTGCCACAAGAACGGATAAAAAAATAAACAATGTGGAAGAAAAACTCAACAAATTCCTTGTCTCGGAAGAAAAAATAAATAACCTCACCAACTTGGAAGATAAAATACAACACCTCTTTCAAAACCTCTAGTCAACACTCCACTCCAAACTCAATGACCAAATTCCCTTTAAAAAATACAATGATAATCAATTGAGCTTTAATGATAATATAGGGCCACTAATTCTTAACGAGGAACCTTCCATCAATGGCGTTCATCACAATAGGTTTTCCTTTCCAGAAACTCACCCCTGTATGATACATATATTTCCCAAGATGAATCTGAATAAGTTGGATGGTTGAGAATTAATGGGATTCGTGGGTGAGATGGAACACTATTTTTCTCTCTAGGGTATTAAGAATGATAAACTAAAACTCTATATGGGGGTGTTGTATATGGACGAGTGATGCTAATGATATAAATGGCATAGGAATTCATATGTGGGTACATTTATTGGGACTAGTCTATGAAGGCCATTTATGCTACAATTGAATCTGATACTATTTTTGGGGGGATGTTGATTAAGTTGTGTCAAACTAGAATAATGGACAAAGTTATTGCTTCATTGGAGATATTGGAAATCAGAACATAAGGTATGACTGATGAGATATTTAAGGAGTTTTTTATCAATGATCTCAAGGAGGATATCAATGAACAAGTCTTGATGGCCTACCCTAATACTTGGTTGGAGACCTCTTAGCTAGAAAAAATGGCACAAGTGGTGTTCATAGGATATAACAAATGCCCCAATTTTTTTCCACAACCATGTGCCCCTATTGTACCTCCTTTTTATCCCTTCTAGTTCCACAAATGGACCTTCTCAAAAATGGTAGAATTTCAATGTCTCGAACTCTATTATAATTATGATGTAAAATTTGCCAAAGAGCATCAATGTAAGAAACATAATTTATTTGTCATATATATTGTTACATTGTTCATGTTCAAGGAAATTTTAGTTGAATACATGGCTAATATGGATTTGGGAGAGACTACACTCGATGAAGTACCCATAGAGGAACCTCCTTGTGTGGAGTCCCAAATTTCCCTCCATGCTTTGTAGAGAATTATAGGTCTCCAAACCTTAAATTTGGTTATATATCTCAAACATAGGAACATAATTATATTTTTTGACACCCATAATTTGATCCGTCATTGATTCAAAAAACAAACACACTATTATGTCCATACATTGCACAATTTTCAAATCATAATAGCTAATGGAGGTACTGCCATACTATGAAATGTGGTGGTAAGTGTGAGAACGTGAAACCCAAAATGGTTGACTATTTCCTCAAAATAAACATGGTTTTCATTAAAATTGGTGAGAATGATGTAGTTCTAGGAGCATAATGGCCATGATCATTGGGCCTTGTTATTGCACAATTTGTACTTGTCCAAATCCCAATACAAGTAGGTGAAACTGGCGTAACAATATGATATCCTATCACTGTCACCTCAATAGGAAATCCCCACTTTTAGGGATAGGTAAAGTTTATCCCAGGGGAGGCATCCCATATCACCTAAAGGGTTGGAAAGACAAGGTTATGGAAAATGTTATCCCCCCTCTCACTGGTTACCAAAATCACAAGGTGAAGACTGTCGATGTCCAAGAAATTGAGGCAAACAAGAGTAATTGGTGTACCTTCCTAGAAAAAGACAATTACAACATGTGTATAGAAATTTTCAAGTACAAGAATGATAATAAGATCTCAATAGACAATCAAAAATCAATATATATGTTGGATGATATGAAATTGCAGTAAGTTATCACTTTACAACAACAATATATGTTTTATAACAACCACGTGAATTAGTGCTCAGAATTGCAAGAAAACACAATAAAAAATTACCATTTATCACATAGATTGATTAGAAATTGTCACAAGCAAATTCTGAGTGAGTTAGCTATGAGTTAGGTTAGTGTATGTGTTGAACCTCTAAATTGACATCCTCACTACCCTATCATACTCCTCATTTATACCTTTTTGGCCTACCTAAGCTTGGATAATTGACAAAGAACACTACCATTAGCCATTGATGAGGTCATAAGGTAAAGTATAATTGAATTCATGCATTTTGTGGTTTATTGAGCTAGGAGACTAAATGTTTCATGTACTAATGTTTTAAATTGCCACATGTAACCTTTGACTTCTAGATGAGTCCAACATTTTTGTGTCAACTCAGCCATCTAGTACTTATGCACCAGATTGTCACTGTTTGAATCCGGTACCAAGCGCACCTTCCATTCAGATCCAGTACCGAACTATTCACTGTCGTGATCTGGTACCAACGACCGTAGACTGTTCTAGTCTGGTACCAACCACTTGCGTACTATTCGGTTCCGGTACTATTTACCGAATCTCACCTGTCATGATTCGGTACCAATACAGGAAGCATAATATACCAAGTTTAGCTCTAGATCGTGACCAAGATAATTCTTGGATGTTTGTTGAATCATCAAAGCTATAGCAAGGCTATGTTAAGCTAGTTTGTTTTTGCTTCATCCTCATACACTTCATGTCATGAGGATGGAGCTTAAAATATGTAACCAAATATGTAAATTTGGCAATTGACTAATTTGCTAAACATTTCACCTCGTTGTGTTTCATGACTAAGACTGTTTAAATAGTCATGGCAAGGATGGTGGAAATAGTAGAGAATTAGCATAACACAACATATAAAGCAATGTTACATATTGTAGACCATATTCTGAGTTGAAGTTTAATAGAAGGACGTCATTTATCTCCATGTATTGATCATTTATGAATGAATGTAAGTTGATTTGTTAGCATAGTTTGATTCTATGTTTTGAAGTTTGAGTAAGAGTAATGTGTGGATTGAAAGCAAGTTTACTGTAGACTCTAGTCGCTGACCTGTTGAAGCAGAAAGGACCCACCGCCCAACAAAGGTCAACATCCTTATAGATTAGTGTTAGTAGTTTATTTCAATAGTATAGATGTTAGACTAGCTGAAGCTTTGATCCTTTCAAATGATAGCTGTATAATTCAGTTTAGGGTTTCGATTATATGATTGTTTAGAGATCTTTACTTACTCTGTTTTGCATATGCTCTCTCTGTTTTATGGAATTGATTTTGTTTCATGGATATGAATGTTGGTAGCAGTACTCAGACATATTTGAAGGAGAACTGGTGAAGTTCACAACAACACATTGTGAACCACAACATACTCAATATAATGACTATTGAACTACCGATGCTACGTCTTGATGATTGATGTGTGATTTACCTTTCAGAAGTGTGATTGCATAGTTAACTTTTTGGGTCAAATAGCAGAGTTGATCTGTCAAAAGAACTCCATATCATACTTTCATGTGCCATAATGGAGTATATAGCCTTTCTGTGAAAGACAACCAAAGTGTGTTTCAGTTTGCTAGCTTGCTTTGTTTCCAGCATGCATAATTTAGAATAGTTATATTCTCATGACATTAGAATTACCTTTCTTATTGGTGTCTTGTAACTCTATTGATTATGAATCCCAAATTGATAATTAATGAGTGCATTATATTAATCATATAAGTAGCACGATATTTTGGTGCCGTTGCCGGGGAGTTGCAAATGGTGGGAAGTGATTTTTAGCTTAGATTGTTTGCATAGTTTTTGAATGATTTTAAAGGCTTCTTGAGGGAGGAGGATAAAAAATTTAAGACATGAGTGAAGAGCCATGCGACCACTAGAGTGGGTTTCTCCGAAGCCAGGTCGCCTTCTTGCATTCTAGATAGAATTAGGACTTTCAATTCAGTTAAGAATCAAATTTCCATTTTATGCATAGATATAGAGATAATAAAGGTAGATTTGTAAGCTATAAATATTCAAAAACAACCTTCCCCACTAATCCAACTGACACTGGTGCAGGAAAAATTCCAACAGGAGAAAGTTCAAGGAGAGCCAGTGAGGCTCTAGAAGAAGAACCTAAAATGGAAGAATTAGTATTGGAGCAAACAAAACATGAGTCTACTGAAGGAGACACTCAAAACCCAGTTTATGAACCATCCATCAGTGGAGGAGGAACGCCTAGAGAAATGACAGAAGAAGAAGGAAATGTAGCCACTAAAACTGAGACCTTTGGGTTTCCAATCTTGGATATTTCTAGAAACATCAGCATGAAAAACATCCCACTACCATTGTTACCCACTTTCAGAGGTATATCAATTGAAGATCCAGACTTATTTTTATTCGAGTTTGACATATTATGTGGAATATATAACTACTCAGATGATGCCCAGAAACTTAATCTCTTCCCTACCACAATGAAAGATTCATCCTTAAGATGGTTCATGAGCTTAGGAGAAAATACAATTCTCTCTTGGGATCAAATGAAAGATACATTCTTATGGAAATACCAAGACTATTGTAAGGATAATGCTAAAAATGACATTTTTAAAATGAAGAAAACAGAAGATGAAAGCCATGAAGACTACTTAGAAAGGTTCTTATACAACTACCAGAAATCAAAATTATTCACCAAAGACCCAGCTGTAGTAAGAACTGTATTTTTGAAAGGCATTAGAGATGACTGCATAGAATTTTTAAACTTGTTAATTTTAGGAGATGTGCAGCAAAAGCCTTTTTCAGAGATTGCAGATTACTGTAGAAGATACTCAAGAGGACTAGCTAAAACAGGAAAAACACTAAGATATTCTTTTAGTAGAAATACAAGACAAATCTCAGGGACTGTCAACAAAATTGAATTAGGAAAATTACTAGAGAACTTTAAAATATACATCTTGAGCAAAATCAACAACTAGTTAGAAACCATAAAACTGAAAAAGAAACAAGAAGAAGAGGTTGTTTTAGCAATTTTTTTTCCTAGATGTCAAAAGAAGCATGGTGAGAAAGAATGCCCATTAAATGCCATAGAAATCTGTGGCCTGAGTAATCTATATCACCCCACATCTGAGTGTCCAACTTTTCTTGACTTACAAGCCATGTATAGGGGAGGAGGAATCTCACAAGAACAATCATACCCTTCCAGAAGACCTTGGAGAGCACAAAACCCCAATGCATTTTATGACCCTAATGCATAGTATCAACAATAACAATGGGGTCCTTCCCCAATGTATCCACAATGGACACCTCAACAAGCTCAAACTCAACCTTGGAAAAAAGGTTGGAGGGGACCTGTGTATGGGAATCCCTCTTACCCTACATATCCACAGTATCCTGCAAACATTTCCCAATTACTACCTGGATTTAACCCAACATAGATACAAGGTTTACTTCCACGTCCTATACAACAACAATTTACAGTCCCCTTGAACCCTAACTAGCAGCAATAAGTACCTATTAATCCCAATCAACATCCACAAAACCAAGCTTCCCACAACCCTCCTAGACCAACAACAATCCCCACCCAACCAATCCCTAACCCCAATAATCAACCCACCCACCCTATGCAAAATGCAGAAGTTCAAACCTTTCCCACCTATGAAGTTCAACTATGATCAGGGAAGGCTATAAATCAATCAAATCCTGGAGTAGTAATTTAGGAAGAAAATGATAAACACCCTGAGGAAGAAAACACTCAAACCACCCCTGTAGAAGAAGAGACTTCCCCTCCTATTCCATTCACTTATCATTCCATAGGAGTACATCAACAAGTTAATCTTCCACCCTACCCTGAAAGACTATTAGTGAAGAAACCTGACCCACCCTTGCACAAAGATATAGAGGATGAATTATGAAATGTATGTATAAAAATACCTTTGTTGCAAGCCATCAATGATATCCCCATATACACCAAAATCATAAGGGATATTTGTATTAAGAAACCAGGAAGGAAGAAGAAGGAACCTCCCCTTGTTCAGGTAGTAGGACAATTATCTGAATTTATTTATGAAATGCCATATAAATATAATGACCTTGGGAATCCAGTACTCACTTTTGAAATTAATGGTATTTCCTTACCAAACACACTCATTGATTTGGGTGCACCAATTAATGTAATTCCTTTTGACACTATGCAAAAACTCCAAATCAACCAGTTGAGACCAACCCAAACCATGTTAGAATTGGTAGATAAGTTAGTCATTAGCCTTGCAGGAAGTTTAGATGATATCACAGTCACTCTATCTTCTTGGGAATATCTAGTAGAATTTCTAGTCATCTACTCTAATTCATCCTCCAAACCAAGACACCTTGTGGTTCTTGGCCACCCTTGGATGGCCACAACAGATGCCTTTATCAGCTATCGGTCCGGCGAGATGACTATATCCAATGGCACACATAGCCAAAAACTTGTTCTCTTCCCTCCTGCCCAATCGACACAAGAAATACTTGTTTGGCTAGAAAACCCTTATGGAGAGGAAGATTGCATCAGACCCCTATTAACACTTGAACAAGTAAGAGGAATGAAAGAAGAATCAGATGAACAAGTCTTAAGTTTATTTTTGGCTGATACAAACTGCATTGAATATCCTAGGTCCTTTGTAGAATTTCCACACATTTTCAGTTCTGAATTTCAACAAACTTGGCACCCTGATATCACTCATTTATATACTTTATCACCAGCTTCCTTAGAGAAGGAAGAAAGTATTGAACTTGTTGATATTAGACCAGGAAAACCTTTGCATATCAACTCTAGTTTGGAACCAAAACAAAAGACACAATTAATTGAAATGCTCCAAAGACAATTTGATGTCTTTGCATGGGTTTATGCAAACATGAAAGCCATTCACCCTGACACATGCACACATCATATTTACACTAATGACCAAATCAGACGAGTTAGACAGCCTTAGCAAAGGATGAATCCAACCCTCAAAGATATTGTAAAAGAAGAATTGCAAAAACTCCTTCAAGCCAATCTCATATACTCCATTTCAGATAGTCAATGGGTATCTCCACTTGTCATAGTTCCCAAGAAAAATGGTAAGTGGAGAATATGTGTAGACTTCAAGGAATTGAACAAAGCCGCCCATAGGGATTATTTTCCCCTACCATTTATTGATCAGGTGTTGGATACCTCATTCAGAAAGAAGTATTTTTCGTTCCTAGATGGGTTTAGTGGTTATAACCAAATACAAATAGCACCCAAAGACCAAGAGAAGACCACTTTTACCTGCCCTTAGGGAACCTATTCTTATAGGGTCCTTCCTTTTGGACTTTACAATGCCCCAACTACTTTTCAAAGGACTGTCCTAGCCATTTTCTCTGACTTGACCAACTACTACGTAGAAGTCTACATGGACGACTTTACAGTCCATGGAAATGACTTCCAAGAAGCTTTGACCAGCCTAGAAAAAGTCTTGATTAGGTGTAAGGAAACTAATATTTCCCTAAGTAATGAAAAATAAAAAATGATTCTCATTGAAGGTATTGTTTTGGGACATCACATCTCTGGCTTTGGAATGAGATTTGATCCTGCGAAAATTCATATTATCACACAAATCAAAATACCTTCCTCACAAAAGGAAGTTCACAACTTTTTAGGGCATGTTGGCTACTATAGAAGATTCATTCCCAATTTCACAAGCTTAGCTACCCCTTTATTCAAGTTATTATCTAAAGAAGCCAAATTTAATTAGGATGATGAATGCCAAGTATCTTTTGAGATTCTAAAACAGAAATTGTCAACTACCCTTGTATTACGAGGACCAAATTAGTCCCTTCCTTTTCATATCTGTATTGATGCCTCAGACATAGCCCTTGGAGAAGTTCTTGGACAAAGGGAAAATCAAATGCCTTATGCTATTTACTTTGTCAGTAAAAATCTATCCCCAGCCGAAGTTAATTGTATGATCACAGAAAAAGAATTGTTAGCTGTAGTCCATGCTATCAATAAATTTAGACATTATATTATAGGATATCAAGATTTTGTACACACTGATCATTTAGCCATAAAATTCTTAATGAACAAACCTGTAACAAACCCTAGAGTTACAAGATGGTTGTTATTATTACAAGAGTTTAATATCAATATTATTGATAGACCGGGTAAGGATAATCTTGTGGCTGATTTCTTATCTAGAATGATTCATCTGGGAGATAATGCACCAGTAGATGATAACTTCCCTGATGAAAATTTGTGTGTTATTTCTACATTCACTCCTTGGTATGTAGATGTAGCTAACTATCTTATGACAGGGAAGATGCCTTAGAAATTGTCTCCTAGAGAAAAACAGAAAATAATTCAGCTAAGTGAAAACTACATGTGGCACAATGATTGTCTCTACAAAACAAGACCGGATTTGGTAATCAGGAGATGTGTAAGGGAAGATGAAATTCATGATATTTTGAAAGCTTTCCATGATGGTCCTTGTGGAGGACACTTCGCAGACAAAAGAAGCGCTTATAAAGTTCTGAAATCTAGTTATTATCGGCCTCATATTTTCAAAGATGCTAAAACCTGTGTATCCAATTGTGATGAATGCCAACGAATGGGTAAGCCTATTGTACGAGACCAAATTCCACTTCAAGCCCAAATAGTCATTGAGCCTTTCTAGAAATGGGCATTATCTTTTGTAGGGCCCATTAACCCTACATCTAAAAAGAAAAAGTATATACTTGTATGTACTGACTATGTGACTAAGTGGGTTGAAGAAAAAGATTTATTAGCTACAAGTGAACAATCAGTGGTAAATTTCCTTTTTAATGACATCTTTACTAGATTTGGTGTACCTATAAAAATTGTGACTGATCAGGGGACTCAATTTACCTCTAATCTAGTCAAAGCTGTTACAGAACAGTACCAAATAAAACACATAAAATCTACACCCTACCATCCATAGGCAAATGGACAAGTAGAATCTACCAACAAATTTATTGAGTCCATTCTTACCAAAACAGTACAGCTACACCAAAAGGATTGGGCTAACAGATTACTAGAAGCCTTATGGGCTTATAGAATCACCTGGAGGAATACAACAAGACATACACCTTACGAGTTGGTATATGGGAAGCAGGTTCTTCTGCCCATAGAATTCCAGATCAAAACCTTCAGGAATTCAGTACAAGTTGGCATGAACTTGGATGAAGCCCAGCAAAAAAGACTCTTACATCTTAATGAGATGGACAAAATTAGGCAGGAAGCACTTCAAAGAACCACCCTCATTCAAGAGCAGAGAACAAAATGGCATGACAAGTATCTCAAAAAGAAAAAGTTTCAACAAGGATATTGGGCCCTGTTGTATGACAGTAGATTCAAGAACTTCAAAGGTAAGTTAACTACTTGTTAGATGGGACCTTATGAAATTGACACTGTCTATGATAATGGTTCAATTACGATAAAGACAATTGACAAACATCAGACTGCACTACTTGTGAATGGTCACTGGTTGAGAATTTATAACAAACCCCTGCCAAAAGAGGAATTTTGGACTCGTATACTACATAATTCAGATATGCAGGTGATCAGTAAGGAAGGAGACCTTCCTACTAATCCACATTGATTGATTGGTTTACTTTTAAAAAAAAAAAAAAACTTTTGTACATAGGTGTGGATTGTATTTTGCTAATAAGATGAAGGTAACAATGGATTCTTACCTCCTTTTGTTTTACTTTCATATTTTATGTTTGTAAGTAGATTTCTATAATTTATTTGATCCTTCATGAACTTGCTAAACATCAGTTTGTAGTCATCAACAATACTCTGTTCTGGTCTGGTACCAGCAGTTCTGTGTTGGTCTGGTACCTGAAGTCCAGTACCCAAAGTCCAATGCTAGAAGTCTGTACCATAAGTCTAGTACTTATACGATACTATTAGGCCACATCACCTCATTGACAAAGGAATGCTACGCATATTTCAAAATCTTATGACAATTAATATGAAGTATGAAGCCATGCAGTAACCACTTAAGCCAGAACCAAGATGTCAAATGTAGCATCAAATGGCAACCCTTATGAAGCAATAATTTCTTTTGGTTCTATTGTTGACTAAAGGGAAGTATCTTTAATTTCTTTTGGTTCTGTTGCTAGCTAAAAGGAAGAATCTTTAATTTCTTTTGGCTCTGTTGCTAGCTAAAAGGAAGAATCTTTAATTTCTTTTGGCTCGGTTGCTTGACAAAGAAGACATAATCCTTACCTATGATTCCTAAAATAACCACGCATGATCTGCTTCAAAGTCTACAGGTTGCCTTTATCCAGTATTCTAGCATGATTAAAGGGATAAAAAATATATTAGCCTACAAGTAACTATCTCACCCTAACTAGACTTCAATAGTATTCATTGGATTATCTTTACTAAAGAGTAACATATGAGTATATGAACACTCTGTCATGGGCACACTAGGAATTTTTTTATGGAAGAGGATGTATCAGTACCCTAAGGTAACTTTAGGTCATTCTCTTATGGAGAAACTCAGACAAAATTATACATTTGGATCGCTCTAAAGAATTAATATGCATACATAAGTTTATTTTTCCTTTAGACAAATATTTAAAGACATTCAAATAAGAGAATACACCTTCCAACCCAATACCATCCTAGCCTGTAAAAAGGTTTTCAGACGAGCCTCCCCTGTCACCATGCAAAATCACTCTTTAATAAAAACCGAAATAGGTGACTATGGACAAGAAGCCTCTGATGGAAAAAGGGTTTAAGAGACTAACCCCTCGAGATACTGAACAGGTCTGCTGGAAGCGGGTACCGGTCTATGGTATGATTAGGCAAACCCATCAGGGTACTGAATAGACCTATTGGCAATGGGCCATTCTGCCTGGGGAAAGGATGTCTCTCACTAATTATCACAACTACCCCACCGGAGTACTGAACAAGCTTGTTGGAAGTGGTTTATGGTTGAGAAATGTTTCATCTATACTTGTCTGATTGAAAAATTCACTTTTTTCATCTAAGAAAATGAACACTACAAGCAAAGGTCACTGTTGACATTTATGAGATACAAACTCCAAATTAACAAACAAGATAGTTACTACAAGAAAATGTCCATTTGAGAATTACCTTAAGTCAACTTTACCGGTCTGACATCTAAAGCCTACATTGCATAAGAAGGAAACTTCTTAAGAGTGGAGCCATAACTAGGGAGTCTAATCTACTTATACTGTGAAATTTATCCATAACATCTAATGATAGTAAATCTCTGAAGAAAGTTAGGTTGGATTTACTCTGCTGGAAAAAATATAAAAACCTCCCTATTTTCACTGTTGAATGCTACCCTTGTCAATAAGTCATCAAAAGAAAGGCAATTTCAAAATTGTTAGGCATGTGATCATATGCTAGGTGATAATGTACTTTTGGAATTTGATTTGGTTTCTTTTCTCTTATCATTTTTCTTCCATTTTGATATAGGGTATTAAATCTTCTTGCATAAGGATATGCAACATCCTTGGCATGGGGGAGGGTCAAAGAGCTCTTTTAGAACTCTTTTTCAGACTCACATCTATGTTCACCCTACAACCCTACAGAACCAAACACAAAAGAAGACAAGCACAAAATAAAGAAGTTTCATGAAGTACATGAAATTCCAGTACCAAGATTCTAGAAAACTCCAACCTAAAACGATGAACTCTGACAATCTGCAAGCTTCAAATACAAAGGCAATCGCATATGCTATGGGTATTGATTATACAATGGTAAAAGCAAAGGTAACATGGTATTATTTATTTTCCTTTGATTATAAAACTACAATAGGTATGAAAAGGTATATTAGATCTTATGACCTTAGTGTTAAAACCATGCACCTAACTTTCACTTCCCTCATACCCATATGCTTAACCTTAATCAATCCTCTCACCACATAAGTGCTTAAAAATGATTGAAGGAAAAATCACATCAAAAGTGTGAATATGGAGCATGCTTAGTAATGATGAGCCACGAATTTGCTTCATCCTTAAGCAATCGCGAATGTATATCATGTCATGAGTCATGATTCAACATCAAATTCACTCCTCATAAGTCCAATCGCCTATCTCAAGCAACAATGATGCTTCGACACCCAACGTTCCCATCATTATACTAACGGGTAGAAATGAAATGGCTTATCTGGGTGGCGAATCCATCCATATGAGCCTCATCTTGTCTTAATTTTCCTTTGCGACATATTACTTAAACTCACTGTCTAAATTATCGATGCCATCACCATCTTTTTTCCTTTACCAACCTTTCTCCAGTTCCAAGCCTACTCCTCTCTGCAATATCTGGTACCAAACCCTTACCCTCATAGCTGACCAAACCCATTCACCATAGCCCGATTCTCACACACAATTCATAAATATGGTCCTGAGTAGACACGAACCGGTCTTCCAGATTTATAGGGAGACCAAGGAGTTCCAACTATGTAGAGACAAGTATGCTAGAGCAGGATGGATGTCATTTTTGGAGAAATTCACAGGCTATCATGAGAAGGTATCTCAATCATTTATTCARGGTTAYGATGGAGAKATTGTGCACATAGGCAATTTGCARCTAACAGTCAATGAATAAACCTTAAGGGAAGCCACGRGATTACCTAACAGAGGAGCCAAGTATTTCAAAGGAGTAGGAATCAACAAGGAAATGTGCCAACGATTTCTGAAGGAAGACCATCAACACCCTGATTGGAAAAAGGGGATTCCTAGGAACTATATCAAGGAAGAGTATCATCCAATTCTTGCTAGTCTTCAACGATTCCTCACTTGTGAGGGCAGGTATGCTGTAACCTTCATATATCATCTTAGGCTTCTGTTACACTTTGAAGGAGGTATTGAAATTGATTTCCCATATTTTTTATGGATGATTCTGAACAAGATGGTAAGAGGTGTCAAATCCCTATCCAAAACTGAGAAGACTAGCATTTACCATCAAGGTCTTATTAAGATGTTAGTTATACATGAAATCAGGAATCAAGGGATTAGCTAGAAAATCCTCATCACTCAACACCTTCCCACAGAAAACAAACTTGTAGAGGGAGCCCAACCTGCTCCAGAGAAAGATAAGGAACCTCAAGAGAAAAAGGGCAAGAAAGATAAGGTAACTCCATCATTCTCCAGAACAGTGAGCCAAAAAGATAAAGCCAATAAACAAGCAGGGCCCTCTTCCACAGTCGATAAGATTTTTAAAAGTCAAGAATTAAAAGGTAAATCTAAATTAGTGGAGGAGACCTCAACATTATCACTTGAGGAGAAGGGTCATAAGACAAAAAATGTGAAGAAAAAGAAGAATAGCTCAGAAAATAAAGATGAATAGTCTATAGAACAATTTCCTGTAACCATTCCACAAAGAAAAAAGAAGAAAAGGAAGCTTGTGAGCACCTCTGATCCATTACCCCTTGTAAAAGAACCACAAGGAGCATGGAAAATAAAGGAAAAGTAGTTGTCATTCCTCATACACATGAAGACCCAATAGATCTTACCTCCCCTTCTGAAGACCTGTCAATCCAGGATGAAATCCCTAGTTTGACTAAGGAACAAGTTACTATTACTTTATGTGGGATGAGGGAGGAAGTGGAGGAAAGAGGATAAACCTAGCCAAAAAAAATGAGGCCAACAAGGACCTTAACAAAAGAACAATTGAAGGAAAAATTGGGGAGCTGCAAAAGAAAAACCAGGAACTCAAACAAGAAGTGAAGGAATACCAACTACTGGACAGGTATATTAGAAAGGAAAATGAGCAACTGAAGGCAACCAGCCAACAACTTCAAGATGACCATGAAGAGAGTTATAATAAGATTAAGAAGGTACTAAGACTATTACAATACATTAGGGTCATAAAAAGGGAGGTGAAAGATGAAKCCTCAGCCATCAACATCATTGATCCATGGRAGTAAAAAAAGAATGGAGTCTCAAATTTTGAAACAATTTGAGTTCGTTTCAGTTGCATGAGGACATGCAATGATTTTGGCATGGGGGAATGTTGAGCCTCTAAATTGACATCCCCACTACCCTATCATACTCCTCATTTATACCTTTTTGGCCTACCTAAGCTTGGATAAATGACAAAGAACACTACCATTAGCCATTGATGAGGTCATAAGGTAAAGTATAATTGAATTCATGCATTTTGTGGTTTATTGATCTAGGAGACTAAATGTTTCATGTACTAATGTTTTAAATTTCCACGAGTAACCTTTGACCTCTATATGAGTCCAACATTTCTGTGTCAGCTCAACCATCTGATACTTATGCACCAGATTGTCACTGTCTGAATCTGGTACTAAGCGCACCTTCCATTCAGATCTGGTACCAAACTATTCACTGTTTCGATCCGGTACCAACAGCCGTAGACTGTTCTAGTCCGATACCAACCACTTGCGTACTTTTCATATCCAGTACCATTTACCGAATCTCACCTATCACAATTCGATACCAATACAGGAAGCAAAATATACCAAGTTTAGCTCCAAATCATGACCAAGATAATTGTTGGATGTTTGTTGAGTCATCTTAACTATAGAAAGGTTATGTTAAGCTATTTTGTTTTTGCTTCATCCTCATACACTTCGTGTCATGAGGATGAATCTTAAAATATGTAACCAAATATGTAAATTTGGAAATTAACCGATCTACTAAAGATTTCACCTCCTTGTGTTTCACGACTAAGATTGTTTAAATTGTCATGGCAAGGATGGTGGAGGTAGTATAGAATTAGCATAACACAGCATATGAAGCAGCGTTACATATTGTAGACCATATTATGAGTTGAAGTTTAATAGAAGGAGGTCATTTATCTCCATGTCTTGATCGTTTATGAGTGAATGTGAGTTGAGTTGTTAGTATAGTTTGATTCTATGTTTTGAAGTTTGAGTAAGACTAATGTGTGGATTAAAAGTAAGTTTACAGTAGACTCTAGTTGTTGACCTGTTGAAGCAGAAAGGGCCCATAACCCAACAAATGTCAGCATCTTTATATATTAGTGTTAGTATTTGATTTCAATGGTATAGATGTTAGACTAGCTGAAGCTTTGATCCTTTCAGATGATAGCAGTATAGTTCAGTTTAGAGTTTCGATTATATGATTGTTTAGAGATCTTTACTTACTCTGTTTTTCATATGCTCTCTCTGTTTTATGGATTTGATTTTGTTTCATGGATATGAATGTTGGTAGTAGTAGTCAAACATGTTTGAAGGAGAACTAGTGAAGTTCACAACAACACATTGTGAACCACAACATACTCAATATATTGACTATTGAACTACCCATGCTATGTCTTTATGATTGATGTGTGATTTCTGTTTCATAAGTGTGATTGCATAGTTAACTTTCTGGTTCAGATAGCAGAGTTGATTTTCCAAAAGAAATCCATCTCATACTTGCATGTGCCATAATGGAGTAGATAGCCTCTCTGTGAAAGACAACCAAAGTGTGTTTCGGTTTTCTAGCTTGCTTTGTTTCCATCATGCATAATTTAGAATAGTTCTATGCTCATGACATTAGAGTTACCTTTCTTACTGGTGTCTTGTATCTCTATTGATTACGAATCCTTGATTGATAATTAATGAGTGCATTATACTAATCATATAAGTAGCATGACAGTATGCAGAAAATTATAACAGTTAGCATGGTTGTAGAAATGTTTTGCAACAACAACAAGCAGATTAGTAATCTAGGCTAAGCTAGGGTTAGAGATAGTTAGTAAACGCTTGAGAGAGCAAAGTTTGAGTGTTTTTTTATCAATTCTTCACAAGAACAAGTAGAAATCAGTTCCTTTTGGGATTATGGAGTAAATTACAACAACAAATTAACTTGGAGAAAAAAATGATAATACTTGTCAAAGGACAAAGAAATAAATGCTAGAGGTGTCGACACTTCAAGGCCTCAAGAATTCAAGTATTCAAAGATGAATTCACTAGAGTGTAAACACTCTTAGGCCCTAGTGAATCCCTCCCTCCTTATACTCTTGAAAAATATTTGCAACAAGTTCTAGAACAAACTTCTAAAGTGCTAGAACTTTAGGTCTTTAGAATCCTTTCTAGACAATATCCTTTTGACAATTAACAAGTGGAAAAGACTAGAGAGAGGAAGAAGCACTTTATGTCCCTCTCCTAGGGCTTAAGAGAAATAAATTTCAGAATATTAAATATTAACAAGTAAAATATACCATAACCATTTAAAGCATGAAGAGAAATTGGATATTTTACTTACTTCACCAAGAATAATCAAGAAATAAACACCTAGTTGCATAAATTTCCACCCAAAATCATCAGCAAGCATCCATAACAAAGTCTCCAAGTGGTGTGCCTTAGTAATTTCATCCAATAATTCCCCTAGGGTGAAAATTCCAGTCCTCCCTTTTGTGAGAGGTGAGTTATAATGAAAAAATGATTTAGGCTAGCCATATTTATATGGGAATTCCTAACCTTATTAACCAAAAGTTGTGTCTTTTCACAAAACTAAGCCTAGTTCTTAAGTTTACTAATTAAAATTAAAATAAATTCAATTTTTTACAATGAATAACCCTAAAAGGTTGATGTCATGCCTTCTGGGGTGACGTTAAGCTCCAAGAAGGTGACATTGAGGTTGCTTAGTGGAATGTTGGGCCTCCAAAGGCTAGTAACCATGCCGCATATTCCAAAATGATGTGCCATAAGATCCTTCCATATGATCAAAACCTATCCTTCTTCATGGCGACGTCATAGGCTAGGTAAGTGGCATCCAAGCCTCCAAAGGATAGCATCCAGGAGAGAGAAGGTGGGAGCCCTCTATCTAGGCTTGTCAAAGTGATTCCAAAGGAAATGACCTCTTGTACAATATTGATCACTATCTTTCCCCAAACATGGGGTATCTTCATCCATCCTTGGGATCCAAAGCCCCATGAAGGTCCGAACAAGTCATTTACTCATGAATACCTGTCCACCAGAAAATTTCCTACAAAATAAATAGGTACTCCCTCCAAGGGTCCATAAGTCATAGGCATAATGCTAAGTAATCCACATCTAATATTCAAACCACCCAAACATTTGCATCAAACCCCCCTTTTCAAACTAAACAAATTCTCAAATACGTTATACAATTTGTCAAATTTTGGTGTGGGAGGGGTGTCAAGGCATCCTATTGGGCCAGTCAATCCCTAATTCCAAGGTATTTCCTAAGAAAAACCTATCTAAGTCATGTAAATAAGATGAAGTGTATGGGGGTAAGACTTTTGGGCATGGGGTTTATGACATACATTGGTTTGTAGTTCTTATTTATGGGTGCTTTTGTAGAGGGTGTGTTGCACCTTAGTTTTCAATGCATTGTTTTCCAATCTCATTTATTTTCCATTAATTAATTAAAGTACAAAATAATTGGGTACTCCAAATGGGTAACATAATACTTGGGATGAAGTACCACAATGTCACTTGAAGGGAGAGGTAAAAAGAGTGCCATAGGAGTAAATAAAAGGTTCTAACACACTTGTGTAGATTCCTCAACAAGTGGGACATCTATATAATATGAAAATGTTTCTTGTAGGTATTTGATTTTTAGGACAAACAGTTCATTTTTCTCAATACCTCTTTGGGCGATAATCTATAAGGTTATAATTTGGATTTTATCTTTCGCCATCTACATTCCCTCTAGGCCTTCAACCCCTTCTTCCCATGAAATGAGGTACAATCCCTTGTTGGGTCAGTACGCTCAAAAATCTCAAAAGATGAGGAAATGAAATGGAAAGAGCACGGAAGGTGATAAGTATGATCGGGAATGGAAGATGACTCTTCAAGGAACCCCCCAGTAACACCCTATATCCAAGGGTGACCAACTTACTAGGATGAAATGACACCCACCGAGGTTAAATAAAGCAAAGAGTATAATTTCCAATCAACCGTTTTGTAATCAATAAATAATTCTTTCCAACACGTCCAAATGATTCAATTATTAGAGTGACACTTACCACGATAGCTGACTTACTACTTCATGAAGAAAGACCTATTTTCCTCTAGGGCTAGGCTAGTGTGATGGATGTTTCTCTACTATTGGTGATGTATGATGGTGCATCAATGAATAGGAGGGGTCCTATAGGGCTATGCTAGTCAATCTGTGTTTCGACACTCCATGTATGCTATCTGTGGTCCTCGAGACATTATCTCCATAGTTACTCCTAGTGCGAGGGGGTAACATAAGGCTATTACTTGGGGACATGAGCTCACCATAAAGCACATGAGAACCTCAACATATCTAGTACGACTTGTTCCTACACACTCAAGAAAATTGTTAGAGTACCTAGGGTGGAGCTATCACCCATTTTTCTTATGAAAATGATCAAAATCCAAAAGTAATTGTCGAAAATAAAATTCTACTCTAACATGTCAATGAAAGAATGTAAGTATGATATAACAATAAATGGAAACTATGAATAAAGAAACATGTAAATCATGTGAATGTGTGTAAATCAATCTAAACTAAATGAAAACTATACTACCATGATATGCAACATGTAAGATATATACAATGAAATGCAAGATGAAAATTCCTACCTACCTACGTAACCCATGTTAGTAAGAAATTATAGGTATAATCATATAACCAGTACAACCATGCTAGCATTGTATCACAACACCTAACTCTGTGATTCATCGTAAACTAAATAAAGGATAAGTCTAGCACAAAAATAACATGATATAGAGAATACATTATATCATAGCTAATCATAAAATTTGACTCATGGAGGTGGGAGGAAGGGACAAAATCATGCCAAGTCACATTTCCATAAGAATTCTCAATCCATCTCTGAAAAGGGTCATGAAGGAGAAAAGACTCAAGAGGTTGAATAGAAGGCCCAGAAGATTGAATACCTTGAACCTCATCACTATGTGAGGTCTGAAACAGGATGAACAAGAATCTATAGGATGACTGACAACTCATCAAGGAAAGGTCAAAAGATGGAGGTACTAGACTTCTTCTCAAAAAGTTCAATCTATCTTTAAATTCCAAGAGAAGTATTTTCCCTGGGAACCACCTAGGACAAAGGACACTTTTACCAGTTGCATCCTTAGTGACATAGTGAGATAAAAGAAAATAAGGAGTGTGGTAAACCTCATCACAAGTATCATGCTCCACGAAAACTATGTCCTCACCCTTATCAAAATATGAGCACAATGGTGGTTCAAACTCTTCTTCATAGAATATATCCAAGTGCTCAAAATAATATTCATCAAACTCTTCAAGGTATTACCAAAAATCATTATGAGAACACTACATTAATTCATCCTAGGGTGTTTGGAATACATATGTAATTATGTCATCTCCTTCTTGCCAAATGTCAGAATCAACAACAATATCATATGATAGTTGTGAAGGAAATAGTTGGAAATGATCTTAAATGTCATAAATGGGATCCCAATCATAGAAAATAACATCCCATTTATGTTCCCCAACATGTATGAACTCATCAATATTATCAATAAACTCATCTCTTTCATTATAACATGAAGGGACTGGTGCATCCAAGGGTCCCTCTATTTCTTCACTTTTTGAATTATAGAACAAAGTTTCATCAAAAAACTGAAAAGGAAAATGAATACCACATTCTCATCTTCTTGTGTAGGAGGAATGAAATCTTGGATGACTTCATGAAAGGGAGGAGTGGATGCTAACATTTCATCCTCATGTGATTTAATCAAGTCTTCGTTGTCTTCAATAGCATCATGATGTAGTTCGTTCTCCTCTCCAATGGGTTGGCAACCTTATTCATAAATATCTTCTTCTCGCATGTCACATGGTTCTTGGTATTGAGCATGGTGTACTCCCCTGATATCTTCTACAATATTAGTGGTGAACCTTTCTTCCTGAAGGACTATTGTGATATTTCAAAGGAAATATTCATATGTTTGGCACTGTGGTATCGGAAACTTAAGAAACCTACTGAGGATATCTTTGAAAGAGGATATACCCTTTGGTTCACAACAACTCTTGACTCATTCTTGTGCAAATGTTGGCATGGAAAGTATAAATTATTTTACCAAAACATCCTCCCCTCCAAGTTTTATCTCACATATAAACTTCAATAACTATACAACGTGATTAAGGGGTAGGCATATGAATCTTGGAGAGTTGTTCAACCATTTTATGTCAAAATAATGTGGGTATCCCTGAAAACTTTCAAAATCGATAGAAGGATACACTTTCTCCCAAGGAATCGTTATTCTATTTATTGAAAATATCACAAAGTTGAGAGTAGGGTGGCACCTTTGAAAAATTCAATGGAGTTTCCAGATGATCCCTTTAGGATCACTAAGGGAATATGATGGAATTACCTTTAGTGGAGTCACCAGGTAAGCTTGTGAAATAAGGGCTTCTAGAAAATCTTACCAAAGATATGTCGTTGAGGAAAACTGACTTGATTCTCCCAACAAACTGAGCCAAAATGTTATTGCACAATTTGTACTTGTCCAAAGCCTAAGACAAGTAGGTGAAATTGGCGTAAGAACATGATATCCTATAGCTATCACCTCAATAGGAAATCCCCACTTTTATGGTTAGGTAAATTTTATCCCAGGGGAGGAATCCTCAGTAACCTAAAGGGTTGGAAAGCTAAGGTTATGGTCAAGTTTACCCCCCCCCTCTCACTAGTTACAAAAATCACAAGGTCAAGACTATCTCTGTATGAGAAATTGAGGTAAAGAAGAGTAATTGGTGTACCTTCCTGGAACAAGACAATTACATCATATGTATAACAATTTCCAAGTACAATAATGATAATAATACCTCAATAGACAATAAACAATCAATATGTATGTTGGCTGATATGAAATTGAAATATGTTATCAATTCAAAACAACAATAAATGTTTTATAACATCCACAACAATTAGTGCTCAAAAATGCAAGAAAACACAACAAAAACTTATCATTTATCACATAGATTGATTAGCATTTGTCACAAGAAAATTCTGAGTGAGTTGTCTATGAGCTAGGTTAGTGTATGCAGAAAATTACAACAATTAGTATGATTGTAGGAATGTTTTGCAACAACAACGAGTAGATTAGTAATCTAGGCTAAGCTAGGGTTAGAGATAGTTAGTAAAGGCTTGAGAGAGTAAAGTTTGAGTCTTTTTGACCAATTCTTAACAAGATAAAGTATAAATCGGTTCCTTTTGGTATTATGGATGCAATTAAAGTAGAAAATTAACTTGGAGAAACAAATGGTAATACTTTTCAAAGGATAAATAAATAAATGATAGATGTGTTGGCACTTCAAGGCCTCAAGCATTCAATTCTTCAAAGATGAATGCAATATAGTGTAAACACTCTTAGGCCCTAGTGAATCCCTCCCTCCTTAGACTCTTGAAAATTATTTTCATTAAGTTGTAGAAGAAAATTCTAAAGGGATAGCACGTTAGGTATTTAGAAGCTTATCTAGAAAATATCCTTTTGACAATTAACAAGTGGAAAAGACTAGAGAGAGGAAGAAGCACTTTATGTCCCTCTCCTAGGTTTTAAGAGAAAGAAATTTCATAATATTAAATATGAACAAGTAAAATATACCATAACCATTCAAATAATGAAGAGAAATTGCATATTTTACTTACTTCACCAAGAGTAATCAAGCAATAAACACCTAGTTGCAGAAATTTCCACCAAATATAATCAACAAGCATCCATAATAAAGTCTCCAAGTGGTGTGCCTTACTAATTTCAACCAATAATGCCTCTAGGACAAAAAATTCAGTCCTCCCTCTTGTGAGAGGTGAGTTATGATGACAAAATGATTTAGGCTAGCCATATTTGTATGGGAAATCCTAGCCTTATTAACCAAAAGTTGCGTCTTTTGACAAATCTCAACCTACTCCTTAATTTGCTCATTAAAATTAAAATAAATTCAATTGTTACAACCAATAACTATTAAATGGTGATGTCATCCCTTCTAGGGTGACGTTAGGATCCAAGAACCATTGGGTACTCCAAATGGGTAACATTCCTATCGTCACCCTAGAAGGGATGACATTACCTTGGCCTGATGGAATGTTGGGCCTGCAAAGGCCAGTAACCATGCCACATGTTCCAAAACGTTGTTCCATAACCTCCTTCCATATGATAAAAGCCTAGTATTCTTCATGGTGTCATAAGACGTCCAAGCATCCAAAGGATAGAATCCAGGTGGGAGAAGGTGGGAGCCCTCCATCTAGGGCTGCCAAAGTGTTCCCAAAAGAAATGACTTCCTATGAAAAAGTGATCACTAGATTTCCCCATATGTGGGATCTCTACACACATCCTTGGGCTTCAAATCCCCACGAAGGTCTGAACAAGTCATCTACTCACGAATATATGTCCACCAGGAAAGTTCTTGCAAAGAAAAATATGTATGCACTCCAAGGATCCATATTTCATAGGAATCATGCTAAGTAAGCCACATATAATAATCAAACCTCCCAAACATGTGCGCCAAACCCCCCTTTTCAAACTGAGAAAATTATCAAAGATGTTATACAATTTGCCAAATTTAGGTGTGGGAGGGGTTTCAAGACATCATATCTGGCTAGTCAATCCCCAAGTCGAAGGTAAATCCTGATAAATACATATCTAATTCATGTAAAGAAGATAAAGTGGATCGGGGTAATACTTTTAGGCGTGGGGTTAATGAAATTCAAGGGTTCGTAGTGTCTCATTTATGGGTGCCTTTGTAAAGGGTGTGATTTACCTTCATTTTCAATGCATCATTTTTCCAAGCCCATTTATTTTCCATTAATTAATTAAAGTCCAGAACAATTGGGTACTCCAAATGGGTAACATAAGACTTGGGAGGTAGTACAAAAATTTCACTTGAAGGGACAGGTACACAAAGTTACAGAGGGGTAAAGAAAAGGTTGTAACACACTTGTGTAGATCCCTCAACAAGTGGGACATCTATATAATATGAAAATGTTTCTTATAGGTCTTTGATTTTTTAGAAGAAACATTTCATTGTTCTCAAGAGCTCTTTGGGACAACATATAGAAGGTTATAATTTTTCTTTTATCTTTTTCCAACTACATTCCCTATAGGCCTTCCGCCCCTTCTTCCCAACAAATGAGGTACAATCCCTTCTTGGGTCAGTACACCCAAAAATCCAAAAATATGAGTAAACGGAATGGAAATAGCATGGAAGGTGATAAGTGTGATCAAGAATGGACAATGATTATTCAAGGAAACCCCCAATAAAACCCTATCCCAAAGGGTTACCAACTTACTAGGATGAAATGACACCACTATGGTTAAATAAGGTAAAGAGTATAATTTCTAAGAAAACGTTTTGTAATAAGAATTATTTGCAACAAGTTCAAATGCTTCAATTATTAGAGTGACCCTTACCATGATACCGGACTTATTACCTCATGAAGCAAGGCTTGTTGTCCTTTAGGGCCAGGTTAGTGTGATGGATGTGGCTCTGCTACTCGTGATGTATGATGGCACATCAATGAATAAGAATGGCCCTGCGGGGCTATGCTAGTCAATGTGGCTCTCATCACTCCATGTATGCTACCTATGGGCCTCAAGACATAGTTACCCCTATGTGATGGGGTATCATGCCCCATTAAAATGGATTTCGATGAGTTATACATGAGTTTCAATAAGGACAGACATAAAAATAACATCAAATGTCTTCAAGTCAGATCACTAGAAATTATTGTCTCTCATATGGAGAATGTCGTGAAGAAATGTCATTGTGGAATTATTGCCCAATTAATTTTCATCCAAGTTGTTGATATATTGACACAACAAATTCATTCTAATTTGTAGTTAGTTTTCAACAAACATGACCATGTATTTGAAACACCCCATGAATTACCCCCTTCATGTGGAGAGCATGATTATGGAACTTTGATCATTATAGGTAATCAACCACCCAATGTGAACTCTTATTGACATCCTCTCGCTACCCCATTTGTTCATGACCATATGACTCAAATGTGGAACAAACCCCCTAAACTGGATCTCAATAAATTTGATGGCTTCAACCCGACAGGATTGGTCACTGAGATGGGACATTGTTTTCCCTACATTGCATCACAAATGAATTAATAAAATTGCATGAAGGTTTTTTATATTTAGATATTGAATGTTGGAAATGGTGGAAATGGCATAAGAACTCCCATCAAGGTTATATTGCTTGGACACAATTTGTCTCAGATTTCTATGAATGTTTTAAAACAAAAACTCATTATTTAGGTTGATTGGCCAAGATTAAACAATTTGGTATAGTTAAATAGTTCATATATGCTTTTGAGAAACTCACCATCCACTCTAAAGGCCTATTAGATACCTTTTTCAGAGAATGATCTATTAGTGGTCTAAAGGAAGAGACACATACTCAAGTATTAATGGATTATCCTACTACTTGGTTGGAATCCTCTCAAAAATATTGGGAATCCAAAAACGTGGTGAAAGTTCAAATTCAAAAGACAACATTTATTCCTCATATTTGTCCCACTACCAATATATCTCCATCCTCTCTACCCCTCAAGATCCATTGATGACCTCCCAACCTTAAACCCACAATATGTATAATTTTTTGATTTAGTTTTGTTGCAGTTTTGAAGTAGAACTACTCTCTAACCTTCACACGGGCCCAAATTTCCTTTCAACAAAGTTTAGAATGCTATGTTATTCACACCATTCAATAACACTCCAAACCAAGCACTATTCCCTTGTGACTGAGTGATGAATCCTCTATCGTACACCCTTAAGATCTTATGCTTTTGTGCTTACTCCATGTGACCTCAGGCCGTGTCCACAATCTTCACACTTGGTGCTTAGCATTTTTTTCTTTGCGATCTTATCGAAATATTCAACTTTCAATCCCTATCGTTGATAAAAAACACATGATGGATGATCCATAACGCACCTCGGACTATTCTAGTCTTCAATACTCATTGTTGATTACCCCTAATCAGAAGATTATCATTGTTCTTGAATGCGTCCCAATGGAAGGTCATGATTCAACGTCCAGTTCCTTTATATCAAAGTTTCTTGTTTAGACTCCCACTAGCCCGAATTCTCTGAAACTTCCACTTTGCAATTTACCTCCTTCTCATCGGACTTCGATAGCTACATGCTTCTCCCCCATTGATCTATCGTAAGATCTAACAGTCACAAATCATCACCCATCACTTCCATTGCACCTTCATCTTCTTTAGTCAACCTGGACAGGCCTACCAGGTATCCTCCTCTAATTTGTGAACTTTACTACCATGTGTCCTTACCTCATTCCTTGATGTGATGTTTGGGTCTCGATCAGCCGAAACATGTATTCTAGTGACCTACCATGTGTCTCGTCTTGAGAGATTGATATATCTAACCCCAATTAAATATGATCCATTGATCGAAATTGCTCTATCAAAGTTCTTTCTACTAATTGAATATGATATGTCTATTCCGAGCACCAATCAGTTGTCACCAAATGTCATTCCCTAGACAATGATATATATCATCCCAAATAGATCTCCACCATTCATCACTATCCTTCTATCAAAATTACTCCAACTACTTGACTCCAATGGTTTTTCTCTGAAAACAAATGGGATATCACTACACATCCTCTTCTAATCCCTCGATATGATCTATTCTGAATCAATCTCCATCGTTCATCACTTTGAATTCATTGGAGTTCTTCACTCTCGTGCACTCTGAAAGCATTACAACAAAATATGACCACAATCATTGATCTCTTCTTTGATTGATCTACACTATATATCGGACTTGTCCCTGTCAGGGTTATCTACTGATGCATACTTCAACTATGCTACTCCAAAAGTATTTACCACTCAGATCACAAAATTAGGATGGATGCTAGCCATCTATCTAAATAGACCTCCCTCTGATATCTAATCTTGTCCATCCATTTTCAATGCACAGTTATAATCTTGAGAACCACCATCGATGTTCATGATCAAATATTGATATTAATCCATGGATGTTGTTCTTATACATTTGAAAAAGTGTTTTCTCGTTGTACTTGTCTTCTTCTATGCACATAATATAAATTCCCACTTTTTTCGTCCTTGATTTTTCTCAATTTAAAGGATCGTTGTTGATCATGTCATGATAACCAATACATCACAATCCATACATGTTATTTCTAATCAATACCTACACATATGATTCAAGAAGGGAATTCTGAACTTCTTGAATATTTACACATGTGAAATTCAATGTTGCAGAGATTCAAACACACACAATCTACACATAAATATTCAATTTATAAACTCCATATAACAATAAAAAAAGAGTGATTTCCCATTACTCGACTATACATATATTGTACACAGGAATACATAAGGCCTCTTAATGGACTTTTCAACATTCTCTACATTATTGTCCTAATTTCCTTTTAATTGGTCACACCTCATGCCCATAGGATTAAAATCACTTATACAAACAAGGATAACCTTAATTGGTTCCAGATCCACAATTCCCTCAACCAATAAATTCTTAGGATCCTCTAAATCCACTAAATTCTCATTCTAGACCCACATTATACTCAAGAGAGATACAACCAACCCTAATATCTTTCTAAGTACTCAACTCTCAAGGACTAACTTAATTACAATGCATTCCACAACTAATAAAAGTTTTATAGAATTCCTTCAAACATAGGAATTTTCATCAATTACACAATTAAATTCAAATAAACTCAAGACCCCTAGGTATAACCAAACCAAGTTGAATTTGGAGGCAGGATTCTCTTGCATCAGACTCTTAAGAATAAAAAGTGTTCATGATCTCCTGATCATGAGTTTCAATTGTTGAAGTCCTCCTGGATCCCAAACTTTATACTAATTTTGTGCAACCATCCTTGCATCACTAGTACATATTGGAAAAATTTCAACGTTCTATTTGCAACGTTATGGACAAAATTGGCCATACTATTGAAAACTAGAGGAAATTTTAAATTTTTCTCCATATTGCCCGATAACGTCACAAGTGCGACGTAATACAAACACATGTCGCTATTGCGATGAAGATGTCTCTATTGTGACTCCATTGGATTTTTGTCTCTCTTGTGATGTTGGTAAAATAGTCGTCGCAGTTGTGATGTTATGGAAACTTGGTTTTTCCCTCCCAACGGTCACCTAGTATTTCAGCAAGTCAACTTTGAATTGGTCAACTATCGTTGGAATTGCGACATTATAAAATCTATAAGTATATTTCATTTTACGGATGTTGCGACAAATTTTCTATAATGACACTTCAAAAAGGGTTTAAGAGGGTCTTCTTGGTGAACAAAAAACATGTATTTTTTCCAGTATATGTCTATGGGGAAGAATGTCAGAAAACATTAGATTTGGGAAAATAATTAAAGAGGGTGAAAAGGGTGACGATAAATGTTATTTCCCTTGCAAAAATTGTTGTACTAGACATCCTGAAAGAGTTTTAATAGCAACAACTAAAAAACATTGTAGAAAATATGGGGACATGGACGGGGGATCAAATGAATATCGTCTCATGGTAATTAGCTATATATACATTCATTATCTGTTTTAATATTTATTGTATTCTCAAAATTTTATATTTTTTTATACATGCACTAAGTTTTCATGATTGTTTATAATTATAAAGTTATATTTCCCCCCTAACTTTATGCATAAAGCACCAAGTAGTAGCAAAAATGATGGTGTAGTACAAGATGAAGAACTTGAAGTAGATAATTAAGATCAAGTTAATGATCCCATGGAAGTAGATGAAAATAATAACATAGTTCAAGATGATGGGACAAATCAAGTGATCCAAGACTTATTCGGTCATCCAGATGAGGATCGTGGGGACAATAATGATGGTATTTGTGATGAACCTTTGATTGAAAAGGAAAATAAATGACATTATAAAGGCTCAAGAGAAAATATTCTCTCCACTACAATCTTGTTGGTGAACTTGAAATTTATGAATCATTTGTCAAAAACTTGTATGATATAGATCCTAAGGTATGTAATATGTTTCTTCACATCTACATAAAGGTTGACTTTTCCCCATTTTTTTTAGTGTTAATTAATGTGTAAAATAAAAATGAAATATTTACAATCACTATTCTTTACATTAACTATTTATTTTTTATGTTTTAGATTGTTAGGTGAATTTTTGTTACCCTCGTCAAATATTTTATCTCCCACATATCAATATTTACATGTCATTATGAAAGACATTGGAATGGAGTATCAAAATATAGATGCATGTTATGATGATCATTGTTATCACTAAAAGTTTATCTGCAACATCGCATGCAAATGGTTATAGGAATACAACATCTCCAAACACCTATTAGTTCACCTGCAGCACCAAAAATACATTTCCAAGGGGAAACAACTATACAACTAGTCAAAAAATTGACGTGTTGAAACACTAAAGGAAGCGCATGCACAGTGTGCGGGCCAAAGAAGCTCATAGAGTGCACAATGCGCCATATGCACGATTGCGTACGAAAAGAGACATGCACTCCTGTGAACGACACATTTATGGTTCTTGTCGTCCCCTCACCCACTTCTGTACTATCTCCCAACTTGATTTGACCCTCAAATCTGAGTTGAATCCAAATGGGGGCTTGGTCAAAGACCTAAGGGTGCCCTAAAGGGCCCCTTGTTCACACTAAAGACCAGTTGGATATTGCCTCAAAGACATGCTATAAATGGAGGCCATGAGTGCACTAAGACTTTAAGAATATCATAGTATTGTTATGCTGCCTCTATCCTCCCTCAAGAAACCTCTTTTCTTCTTAGAGCACTCTATAAACATCTGAATAAGCTATTCCACTCACCTCTTGAGGGAATAGGCTTGGATTTATTCACCATTTTCTTTTTAGTTTATCATTGTAAGAAGAGCTCTCAAATAGGGGACTCAAGAGCCCTCCCAAGAAGGAAGAGAGGATCCATAATTCCTCCTTTATCTACGTTGTTTTCCAACTAATATAGTTATCCATTGTTGGCATAACCATTAGTCATTTGGTTGATTGATTTTGGTTAAAAGTTTCTTATGCATTTTAGTTTTATTTCCTTAGTTATTCCCTTAGTTGTTTTTAGTTTAGTTGTTTGTTTATTTCATGTGCTTGGATTGTTTAACTCGTACACTAACCTTTGTCTTGTCTAGCAGGCCGAACTAGACTTGTAGGTGCCCTTGTTTTTCTCACCCAAGTGACGAAACATACACAACATATTGGCGACCATACTGGGGATAAGGTATCAATTTCCTCCCTATTTGGGTTGTTTGAGCAGTTCTTTTTTATCCATTTGCCTTGCAGGGATCATAACCGACCTAACCTTATGTGTCAAGAGATAAGTTTGGACTTGGACGAAGAGAATTCCACTTAAAATCCCCCCCAATGCGTATCAGAACGTGCGCGGGTGTTCCATCCCACAGATGTGCATTACGAGCATTGTGCGCCAACAACACTTTGTTTCTCTATGCATAGTGTGCCAAAAGTTCTTATGTTCTTTGTGCATTGTGTGCCCACTATGCCTCTATATAAACTGTAACCCATGCATCTGTCCATAATTTCAACATTGTAATGATTTGAAGGCCCCTATCCTTCAAAATCTTGCTTTTATGCAAATTATAAATGCACTTCACTTAGATTCCTTTCCCACATGAAAGGTTAGTCAAAACATAGGAACTTGGGGGGTTGAAAAGAACCATATTTCTCCTCTTGTTCTTTGAGTTTCCACATGGATGGCTTGTTTTGATTGTAAAAGTTAATTTGAGATTCTTTTCTATCACATATAAAAACACTTGCATTCAGACCAAAAATCAAACTTTAATCATTTAGTATGCTCTTCTCTCGCACCATAGAGCGAACTTGAGAATCAGAAAGGTGATTAAGGGGACATTTGATCTCCCTTAAACAAAATATTTAGGAGAGGACAAAGCCCCCCTAGGGTTCGTCTTATTTTCTTTTCAAAAAATCTTAAATTTGTAAGGGCCCATACATGCCCACATGTTGCAAAATTAGGATAGTTTTTGAAATTACTTTCTTAGTTTACATCACTAGGAGAGTTTAAAGATCAAAGTAATGGGCCCATACATGCCCACATCCTTACAATCTAGGATAGGTTCTCAAAATATTTCCTAGAGTAAATCACATTAGGGAGTTTAAAGGATTGGTAAGGACCCATATGTCCACATGCTAGTTCTTTAGTTCTTTTGAAATTCTGCAAGGTTGTACTGATGACATCTAGAAAGATAGGTAATCAAGATTTTTAAAGACCACAGGAAGTCCACATGTTTCAAATTGATACTTTACTTATTAAAATTTGACACATTTTATCATTTTCTCACACACAAAGTCACTCCTCACTCACATAATTTCATCTCGAATTGTGGAGGTTGAAGTAGGTTTCCTCCAAAGGTATTCCAAAATGTCCCACTATTTCTTGAAGAAATTATCCACACCCACCTAATTCAAACGAGATTGGTTCACAACCCCAATCTCTCAACCAACCACATCTAAAATTGTTCTAAAAAATCACTAATTTTTCCTCCGCAGGAGGTGCCAAAATAATTTTTTAGTCTAGGTAGGATCTTAGGATTAGGCATCGAAATAACCCCCCGTTATCTGGTTCTCACATTTTTCAAACATTAGAAGTTGAAAAATAGGGAACTTTAAAATCCTCCAATTCAAGTGTTCCTAACACCATAAGGCGGGGAGATACTCGTGAAGGGTCGAAGGCCGAGGTCTAGTTGTTCTGTGTGTCACCCCTTAAGTCACCCAAATCTTGGAAGGGATCGAGCCTGTGACCCATTTCTGAGGCTGAAAATCTAAATGTTGCACTTTGATTGAGGTACCTAGTGGCCAATTTTAGGACATATACCCAGGTGGCAATTGTGGGCTGCAATTTCACCTTGATCATATTTTGTGTGGCTATTGGGAAATATCTCCAACTCTTTTAGGATATGCACCCTCTACCCCTCATTATAACTGATTGTTTCATCCTTCACTAGTTCCTCTTTCGGTGGCTTCAAACTCCATTGTTGAGTGATATTGGAAGGTCTAATGTTATTTGAGATGAAGGAAATTATGTCTTTTTAGGACACGAGCACTTGTTTTCTTTGTTCTCCCACACAGAAAAAATCCACCTACCCACATGTATGCTTATTTTTTATTTATGTATGATGCTCATTTGATTACATGTGATTGTGAGATATAGTGTGAAGGTCCAAATTATACAAGCCTCTTGTTCATTTATTGCGCTCATCACCATTTTCACACATCCACTTTTCTAGTCGGACATCATAAGGGACCCATAGAATCCTCGTCATTCCAGATGCTTGCAAAATATCCCTCCTATCCAAGGAGGAGTTCCTATTCTTTCCAACTTACAAACTCAACCATATCATACCCCTATGAATGATACTATTTTGGTATCAAACTTTCTTGGTTCCTCTTTACTTGGGTCCAATTCCCAAGGCCAACCATCCACTAGATCTCCTTCATAAGGAGGTGGGGGGTAAACTTCCTCTCAAAGGAGAAGTACAACCATGGCTGGAACTAATCCTCCACCACCACTCCCCTTGCCATAGTTTACGTCCCTCAACATCCCTGATTTGAGTAAACTCACAAAGGACCCTATATTGCATGACCCCACATGGCCCACTATGCCTACCAAACTACCTTCATACATTCCAAAATTTGAAGGGAAATTCAGGGAGGACTTCTCCAACCATGTCATGACCTTCCACTTATGGTGCTCTTCAAAAAACATCATGGATGACTCCATTTGATTAAGGTTATTTTAGTGCACACTCATTGGCCCATTAGCCAAGTGGTATGTAAATGAAAAATCAGGGTCCCACGTGACTTTTGAATCCTTGGCCAAAGAATTCTTGGCCTTATTTCAACTACCAGTTCATCATGAAACTGGTCTAGAACTTCTCTCTGAGTGAAAATAAACTTTGGCTACACACATCACCTACCACATTCATGAATGGCGTCAACGAGATAATTTATGAAAAGTAGAAACCACCAAATAACAACACCTTGATTGGTTTCTCAAATCACTGATATCTATCCTTGAAAAATATGTGGCATACACCTTCCTCCAATCTGAAGAGGAAGCCATCAACAAGGCTCAACAATATGGCCTCATTTATTCTCATTCGGGTTACTTATACATATTAATACCTAATGCACTGAGACTTGTACCTTTCATCTAGGAAAAACCTGGGATGTCTCATGCGGCAGATGGATTGATTGGTACCACAATACACCACAACCCGTACATCCAACCACCACCTATGTACGATATACCCCAATATCTGTCGATATATGGAGGGCCACCTTATTACCCTCCTCCCCCTTATCAACAACCATACCCTGTTTCACTTCCTCCACCCATGAGTGGACCCTTGTCGGCACCCATGATGCACCCATAATCACAACCAAGTTCAGGTACCCCCTCTACCTACTCTTATAAACCTGGGCACTAGTGAAATTGTTATTCCTTCCTATGCACCCTACGGATTTTTCCCACAAAACAATCCATATTTTCCATTTCCTAGTCCTCCACAACTGATTGCTCATCCACAAGGACAACCACATGCTGGTGTTAACTTTGTTCAACCCTCTCCCATTAAGCAATTTCAAAATGTTTAACAAATGAATACAGAAAATCCAGCCCATCAGTTGAACAATGCTAAGAAGAAATGGAAAAAATGAAACAATAATAACCTAGGACCAACAGGAAATAACCCCCAACAAAACCAACTTGTTGGGGGAAACCAGAATCAAGGTAACCAAAATCCCCAAGGGGACAATAATAAAAAATGACAAGGTAGGAACAACAATAAAAACCTATGGACAATCTTCGCTTGTGCTCTTTTCGGTGAGCATGGTCATTATACTCACCATTTACCCCAAATTGTTGAATTTAAATGGATGAAAGATTCCATGTACGTGCCATATCCACTAGTGTCACTTTCCCCTCAGCAGGCCCCACAATAGTATTTGCAACAACCACCATGGACAATGTTGCAAAAACTTATTCCACACCAAGGTGTGATGAATATGCAATAGGTGGTACACCCTGCCCCACCAAAAATTGGACATTATCAAAACCCTTGAAACCCAATGGATCGAAATATCCTCCTCACTAGAGAAGAATAAATTCTTCTACAAACATGCAGTAATCAATACAACACATCCTTTGAAGCTACTCCCACCACTTCGGAAGAAGATCCAGCTACAACCGGACAACCTCCGATGATTCCACGACCTAATGATAAACCCCCCATCTGTATCCCTCGCATCTTGTTAGGATGGAATGTCAACAACCCTCAGGCTAGGGTGGCACATAATTATAGTCTGGTTGATGACTTGGCACAATATCCTACATCCATGTCAATATTGGAAGTCCTCCAAAATTGTCCAACCCAACGGAAATCCTTTATTTGTTCCTTGGGAGCAGTCTACCCAACTGATACTAGACCCATCACATTTGATCTAGATTGTGGGGAACCTCACCTCCCGACTTTGGTAGCTTTTTAGATACTAGTCAAGATTAAGAACATCATGGTTCATCGGTGTATCATTGATGAAGGTGCATCCTCATGCATCATGTCCAAAATTGTATGGAAGAAACTTGGCTCCCTTGAGCTAATACCATCTGCCATCACTTTAAGAGCTTATGATGGTCGAGCATCTTCCCCTGAAGGGTTCTTTCAAAATGTCCTTGTTGAACTTGGGGGAAAAACCATCCTTATCGACATTGACTTTATTGATGCCCCACTCAATTACAACATCTTGTTTGGACGTAGATATATGTACGCTATGAAGGTTGTGGCCTCTTATGTGTTTCGAACAATGATGTTCCCCCACAAAGGGAAGATCATCACCATTGACCAAGTTTCACATGATGAGCCCAACCACTCCTCCAACATCGATAACATCTTACCTCTTATCTGCACTAGTTACGAAACATATCCACTCATGGATATGGCCCCCAGAATTTTCAAAGACCCATCCTTGTTGGGGGCATACAATGGAGCACCACCTCTCATACACCCCTTAGCACAAGTGTGTGTCGTATCCTTTAACGGAACCAAAACTGGAGATATTATCCCTCCCACTAAGGCTTCCCCACCCCTCAACGTCCCACTAGTTAAAGAAAATTTACCTCAGGAATTACCTGAGAACCCTATGACACCACTTATCCATGATTTCACCCTTCCCTAGGGGAAAATCCTAGTTTGGGAGACAATTCCCCAAGCCATCACTCATATTCTCTTTTTCTATCCCCCACCAGGAGTACAATATTTTTAGGTGGATGCAATGCTGACCCTTCCCAACATGGTGCTCACCATTCTAGTATGGTATCTACACCCACGTATGAGGGTTCCTCAACCATACCTCCCTCCCCAATCAAAGGCAATCCCGATGTAGATTCCAATACTAACTCTGAAAAAACCACCCTCACCCCCAATCACCATCACCACTACTATGACTAGGAGAAGATGGAATAAGAAAGAGACCACTGCTCCAATTTCTCTAGGTCTATCAACCTAACATCCCCTAGAAGCTGGGGGTCAGTAGGTAGGGCCATTCCCCGAAGAGGGAGCCTTGCCAAAAAATATACATCCTCCATAGCTGAGAATGTCAACTGAGAATTACATGTCTCCCTTACCATGAGGAACCACGTGGTGTACCACATATCACTGGAAATGACATGATGATTATTATCCATCTATTAGTATTGTACCTACATTTACTATATCCTTCATTTCCATATTCCTCAACCAACTTTGGGCTCCATAGCCACACCTCTAGGGATCCTTGTAAACTTCTTCAAACTTGCCCAAATAATCAACCATCAATGAAAAATGAATCATCATCAATATCAACCATGTCTCAAGGGATTATGGACTTCTCCAAGGGTTGACATCAATCTCTAAGGGTTGACATCAGTGACAACCAACTATCGAAATGAACTGTCCAACAATATCCCACTTTGGAATTGATGGAAACACTAATGCCATGCATTGATGGAAACACTCATTCTCATATGCATACTCATACTCATTCTCCACCTGTGACCATTTCTCCCTCTGTATCCATGAAATTTCTCCCATCTCTCCCCATTTGACATCAATGGAAAAGAGTATCTCCCCTTGGGGCTTCTCCACCTTTCTTCATGCATCTTTCCTTTCTCTCTATTTCCATGCCTTTGTTCTTTCTCTTTGTTTCCATGCCTTTGTTATTTCTCTCCCTCTTTTGAAAAAAGGGTAAGTCTCCCTATTCGTATGTATCCCCCTGTCTGGATTCTACTGATCTTTCTTTCTAGATATATTTCTCCGATGATTTATCTTCCCTTGACTTATCTGCAAGATGTTGTGTAGATCAATGTGGGGCTACATGTAAATGTTTCCTTTCCTCTCTTCCAGTGTTTCTTATTGTCCATTGGTGCTTCCTCCTGAAATTCACTAACATATACAAAAAGCATTCAAAGTTACTTGATTTCTTCAATCACTTGTCAATTACACTTGACCATGTTGTTGAATGATTTCCTTCTGACGATATAGCTTCTGCTAATGAATTCTCTTTCCATGTTTCATGGCTTTCCTTTCTGTGACGAACTGATTCCAATTTTCAATTGATTCCATTGATTCTACTAATTCCAATTGTAAATACACTGATATGCATCTTCTCTTACCCATTTTTTTTGTACCTGCTAAGCATCTCATGAATCCATCAATGTCCATATGTCACAAACTATCCATAACTATGCTACTCAAATATCCATAATGATGTCCCATCTGTCACTGTACTATGAATACTTTTTTGTTATAATTGATCATTACATATTATTGTTTCTCAAACTAAATCAAATATGTCAACTGATATTCTCTATCTAAAAATCAAACTATACATATCCAAGACAACTTGTACTGAATGTATCCCTTCCCAGGAAGTGTTTCAATGGTGATCTTCTGATATCTATGTGGGAAGGCTACTTCTAAATCAATCAATCTATCATTATGTACTTCTGCTATCTGAATTCTCTAAATATATCTTTGCAAATGCTTCATGACTCTCAAAAGATAATTCTATGATATGTAGTAGTTATTGCATATACTCCCCTTATTCAATATCCATATTACTAGGATTTTCCAAGCCAGATGTCTCAAGAAAATATCCGCTATGATGCAGAGTAATCTTCATCTTCACTCGTAGATTCATCAACTTTTTGAACTTTGACTTCTTCCTTTTCACCCTCTTCCTGGATTTTGACATCTTCCTTCCTGCCTGTAGATTCATCAGGACCTTGAAATACTATATATCCTACGAGTGTGATTTCTTGGGCTTGTTCTTTATTCACCTGCTCTTCTTTTATTTCTCATACTATTGTAAACCCTACGACCTTTGGGACCTATTCTTTATTCACTTACTCTTCTTCTCTTCCTCATACTATTGCATATCCTACGATCTCTAGAAACTATTCCTCATTTGTTTGTTCTTCTTGCCTTTCTTTTCTTTTCCAAGTCTTCTTGTATATGATATCAGTGTTTTGCTTCATGGAGGTCTTTATCACACTTCTACAATCATGTGCTATGTGTCCATAGTTGTGGAATTTACAACATTCAATATTGTATGGGGAAACATAGGTATTTCTCATCTAAACACTTCTTCCATATCCTCTTCAATCTACCGCCTTATGTCCAAAGTTAGTACAATCAAAACAATAACCATAAAAGTAACTTTCATACCTATGAGTGAATGATCTTGTTTGTTGTGTAGTTCTTCTGATTTCATTCCTTGGTTGATAACGTTATTATCGTTTGTTTATTTCTTCATCAGGATTGAAGATTCTTTGTTGTTTGAATGTAGAGGGTCTCTCTGGATAGGTATCTCTATCATACTCATTCTTCTTTAATTCTTGTTGACCATGATTCCTTCCTTTGAGTACTTTTGCATAACTCTTACCCTTTTCTTCATTCTCCTTTTCTGGAAACCTGGAGTAATTCTCTTCAACATTCTTTACTAATGATATGGATATTTTTCTCTCTTCAACGTTCTTGCTGATCTTGAAGATCTTAACTCTCAATGTGACAACTTCTTCTTCAAGCTTCTCGACCTCTTATTCTTTCTTCATCATTTGAATCTTCATGACTTGTTCCATTATCTTTGCTTCCTCAAGTTGGATCTTGTTTCTCGTTTACCGAATTCTACTTCAATATTTTTTTCCTTGACTTGTTTCTTATGCTCTGCCTCCTTTCCTTGTGATATTATTTCTGCTTCTAAACCTTGTTTATGATTGTTGAGAGTTTCTTAAATCCTTATGGCTTCTTCTAGCTGATATTTTAGATTCATGGTGATTGGTTGGGATTATTTGGAACTTTGAACACCTTCTTTTATCCTATTTAATCCTTTCTTGAGTGACTTCATTTCTTATCTTTATTTCTTTAGTTTATCTAAAGAACTGATTAGTTATTCTCCAAGATCTATTGTTCCTTCTTCACAATCTTTTTATTTCAAATATGTCTAGCATGATGAGAATATTTACTCTTTTTGTTGGGTATGTGTTATATTCTTTGCACCAGTAGTAGTGTCTGAGCGCCTGCGTCGGGCGTGCAGGGGGGTTAGAGGGGGGTGCAGGGGGGCGGAGCCCCCCGCACGGAGGTTCGGGGGCAGCGCCCCCGAATTTTTTTTTTCGGGCCGACATATTTTCGGGACGACATATTTCCGGGACCACATGATATTAAGTGGTTTTTCGGCACATGGTTTTTTGCCGATGGTTTTCTATTTCCGGTTAAGGAATTAGGGTTTTGGACTAATCTAGGTCATTGGGTTAGGGTTTTGGATGCCGCTGGATCCTATATGTATATTGTATTGTAAACAATGTAACACTATGAATGTATCAATATAATATATGCTGGTTTTCCTGGTTTGGGTTTCCAGGTGAAAAATCTCCGTGTAATGTTTGTATTTTCCATTGTATATTTTCTGTTCTTTTCTGAATATCAATTTGCAGTAGATATTGTACAAGGTTAGAATTTACATTTGGTATCAGAGCTTTATTGGCTTCAGGGGGACGCCTTTTTCGTTAAGGGTTTGGCTCGGGACTGTGATAAGCCTTGTTACAGTGGGAGATCTGTGGTATTGTTTTTTAGGTGAAAAGAAATGGCAAGCAATTCGAAGATGGAGATCGAGAAGTTTAATGGGAAAA
>ML782187.1:309910-320924 GCA_009831015.1 Picea engelmannii
TTCTTTACTACAACACTAAGTGCTTTTGGAATTGAGCATATACAGTGCGCAGCTATCTTTGAAACAAAAGACTTCCCTGGGTTGATAATTTATGTTTCACTTGGTTGTTTAAAATTAATTAAGCAATTATAGTGACCAACAATGATCTATGTGATAGCCAAATGACTATAGTATTGAGGTAACTGGGATGTCGTAGACATCAAGAAGATATTGTATGCTATAAGTTGTACTTACTATTTAATTTATGATTCGAAATATTACTATGATCTATGGTAAGTGTGGTTTTGATGGGATGCACAACTTACCCAGAGTGGATGTTTGATGACGTGACTCTAAGAACAGTAGTTGCACAGTATGGCTTGATGTAGGGTGTTGACACTAGTTCTATGAGGAGGGGTGGAGGTATTTCCCACCGTTTATCCTCCGAAACCTAGACTTGTGGGAGGGTTATGTGAAGTCACGCTTCCCTAGACGTGTGATGACAACCGCTAGTTTCCTGTTAGGGAAGCTTGGTCAATATGAATGACACTTCCTATTACGGGTTCTATCTGGAGTTAGGTCAATATAGTTGACGCTCCATCTTAGTCCAACAGAGGAAAGGATAGGATGGAAGATGGAAGTAGGTTACGAAGGAAGGATGCTTCAATGTTAGTTGAGAAAATGATCATATCTCAGGCCCAACATTACCCCTACACTTACGATTTTCCAGGTCCCACTGCAAACAAAAAGAAGTTACCCCTCGTGACTAGGCTTGCTGAGGAGGATCAACTTTGGAACCCTCTCCTTCTTTCTATGTAGTCTTAGCCTTGTGCCTCTTGTGTTGCTTTAATTGTTCTTTGAGACTGCGGTTGGATTTAGTCATTTCATCAACCAACCGCTGAAGGGAGTTGACCTTTATGTGAAGGACTGCATTGTCAAGATGAAGGTGTACATCTATTGTCTTCCTCTCTTCCTACTGTTGGAGAAGCTGATGATTTTCTTTTTGTAGTTGCTCTATGGTTGGGACAAAATCGTTGATCTCTGAGGAAGGCTTAGATCCTTTGAGGGATGTGGAAAATCTATCAGTTTTAGGATCTAGATTGGGCATGGGTGAAGTAGGAGTGATGGGAGATTGGTAAGGTGAGGTAGGTTATGATTTTTTTTTCCTTAGTGGCTCTAATCCATCTGCAGAGACTTCCCTAAGTTTCTTATGAGGGCTCCCAAGGTCTAAGGACACTTGGATGGGATCCAAAGCAGGTGGATATTTTTCATAAGGCTTGATTCTTGTGTTTCAGGTACTCTTCTGAAAGGGTCCCTTACCAAATCAATTGGCTTCCCTCTTGTTTGTAGGAATGATGGGAAAGTTTTTCTGCATTACTTATTGAAGATTTTTAGGTGTAGGATCAAGAGAGAGTGAAGGCATTGGGGGGTCAACAATGGGCTTCTTTTGGTTTTTTCTCTTCGTCTTTTTACCCAATGAAGAAGTAGGGATATCAAAAAGCTTTCGGTATTGTTTCGGAAAAGAGAGGGTTTGTGAAAGGGAGTTTGGGGTTCTTGGAGAGCGAGGCTTGGATGGAGAGATAGTTTTTAGGCTAAGTGGATTTTTTCTAGCCTTAACTATCAAGTGAGGGTTTGCAAATTGGTAGATAAAGGCATCCCAATTTTTCCCCTGTTTCTCTAACTCAGCTAGAACAAGGATCTTGATCAAGCCATGGTGGAAGATATTGTTGTGGGGATTAGTCACATTTTTCCTCACTTGAGAGGACATCTTCTCCAAGATTTTGATAAAATAGAAGGGGAAGTTTAAGGGTTTGTTGAACAGAAAATGAGCCAACAATCTAAAATGACAAGCTTTGAAAGTAGAGTATCTACCTTCACGAGTAATTAACCTTGTGATGACGATGAGGGGATTGGCCAATTATGCCTTTATCCACTCCTTAGCATACCCTTTTTCTCCTAAAATGCTCTCGAATTCAGTCTTAAACACCCTATTGTAACTTGAGCGCAACAATTGGTGGTTTTTGAACCATCTATATCCCATTCTTGGGAGCTTTGTTACAACAACAATGGACTCTTCTGTAACTTCAAAGGTGAGAGACCCTACATATATTGTCTTACCATCAAAACCAACTGCAAATTGCATGGAGAGGTCGCCATCGTGGCCCTGCAAGCTAGACAAAAATGGCCCCCAACCTGCGTGCAAAAACACCTCCCTGCACTGTGCAAATTTGGGAATGGCAAACAAGTCTGCATAGGAGGAGGGTTTGTATCTCCTGGGCATTGTGATAGAGGCGAATTTAACCAAGCAAGGGCATGAACAGGACAAGAGATGGAACGAATTGGGTATGGTCTGAGTGCGATTTGAACAAGGGACGAATTGGTAGAGGTTGGGTGCGATTCCTTAATGCAAGGTAGAGCAAATGGAAAGGGCAAGTGAGATAATAGAGTGCCCAATCCAATTTTGGATGCTATTATGGTGGAGTACGTTGCCCACATGTGCATATGAGCTGCCATGTCTAGGAAATTTTAATTCGATGGAAAGCTTTGGGGCAATGTAGTAGTGCATGCTTAGATCAATGTCCAAGTCTGTTGACTTGGACATTTGATCATGAACATATGAAGCATCTTTTAATCAATGCCTACAACCAATATAATTGAATGGAATTGAATTCTGGTTACCTGGAATCTAGGACAGTTACTGGTGTGTATGGAACTTTGTTCAACACTTCAAATGACATATCATACGACACCTCATCCGGTACCTCATACGGTACTTCATTCGGTGCTTTTGTGTTAAGTGCATTTTCACCTCTTATAATGGATAACCTACAAATTTAAAGTGTTTTTGACAATCACAATAGTTAATGAGCAGAGGCAAGATGCTCCTTGATCACACAATGTTCTTGCATGTGACATATAATGTCAAAAACCTATAATGAACAAGTTAAAGAAAACATAAAATGTATTTTAAAACCTACAATATGCAGCTTGTAATGAATGATAAACCAACAAAGAGTGGTCTGTTAAATATGTGTTCAGTAATTTATAGCACACAGGAGTTTAAGCATTTCAAAAATAACATGACTATCAATGTAATAACCTGTATCATAGAAATAATACAAAAATTCTTGCAAAGACTTATTTCTCTAGGAAATGATCATTTGTCAGCTCATGAACCCCTCCCCCACACCTAAGTATTGTGACACCTCACAATAAAAAGCATAGGAAACTAGTCAGTATCCCCCAATAGCTGAAGATTTATAGTATGTCAAATGTAAAGATAAAATTTCACAGCTTGGTCTGACAAGACAGTTGGAAGATGGCCCCACCTATAGGATAAGAGATCCTATATATAGATAAGAAGAGGTAGGCAAGAGAGTTTCAAGATAGTCTTATAGTCATTTCCCAATGGCAAGTTGATGAGATTCATTAAACTTAGCTTAGCCACACATACTCCATGTCATCTTTGTCTACAAGTAATGTTGTACATCAGGACAAGTTTAAATTTATTATTTATTTTTGTCAGATTATCATCCTTGCTAGGTAGAATGCCCCGCTGCCAGCAAGCTTGTTCAGTACTCTGGCAGGTTTACCTAGTCATACCACAGGCTGGTACCCGCTTCCAGCAGACATGTTCAGTATCCCGGTGGGTTAGCCTCTTAAACCCTCAGAGACTAACCCTGCATCTTTTAAGATTTTAGTATAATATTGCTTATGCAAGAAGATGGGGGAACAACTCTAAAAACAACTTTTTTCTTTCTTTTTTTTAATTGGGATGGTATTTATGTTAGAGGATGACTTTACGTTATATTTCTTAGTGATTTTCCCGATGTAAGGGGTACTTAAGAGGACGTGGCCTATCTAAAGATATGATATAATCAAGCTATTTAGTGTGTAGTGGATGGTACCATTGAGAAAGAACTGCTAATTATTATGATGTTTCCATTACTAACTGCTAATTAGACTGCCTTGTTACTCTTTGATAAATACATTTGACTTACTTACTCAGTTTTCTTGGAAAAACTGTACGAGAGACCTCTATGCTTGATAGTTACAGTATCACTTCCTTATACAGTGGTGAAGAGTTTCAAGAGAAACTGCTTTAGAATGCCTTAAAAATGAGAATGTTTGAAAAAATATGGATAACTACAGTAAATCAATATTCATTTGATGCTTTAAAAGACACAAAATTCAATTATAACAATGTTATGAAGAAAGATCCTTGAAACTGTGTACTCCTGGTGAAATAATTACTTACAGAAATATCTAGAATTGACTTATTAACAAAATGCAAAAACTATTTACATATATACGGTAGGAAACTCAGAAATGTTTTTCAAGAACAAGGGGGTACTTCCCCATCTACTAAGGCCAATGCCTTGTCAGCTGTCATGACCTGTAGAAAATCTTCTCTGGAAATGGGCATATGATAAAATTTAAGTCGGTGTCCATTTACCACAAAGGAGACTTGTCCATCGTCAATTGTTTTAATTTTTATAGCTCCATTGTCATATACAGTGTCTACCTCATAAGGGCCCAACCACCGGGTGGTGAGCTTGAATTTGAAGGTTTTGAATCGAGAATCAAACAACAGGGCCCAATCACCAGGCTAGAAGTGCTTCTTCTTAATAAACTTGTCATGCCACTTGCTCCTCTGGTTCTGGACTAATATCATTCGTTCGATGGAATCTTTCCTGATTTCATCCAACTCATTTAGTTGTAGGTATCTTTGCTTTTGAGCTTCATCTAGGTTCAATCCTAACTCTGTGGAAATATGGAAGGTACTTACTTGGAATTCTATAGGTAAGAGTACTTGTTTCCTGTACACTAGCTCATAAGGGGTATGCCCAGTGGTATTCCTCCAGGTAATCTGGTATGCCCACAAAGCCTCTGGGAGCCTATCAACCCAATCCCAGTGATGTAACTGAATGGTCTTGGTCAAGATGGCTTCCAGAACTTTGTTTGTGGATTCTACCTGACTGTTGTCTTGTGGGTGGTATGGAGAAGATTTACGATGTTTAATCCCATATTTCTCTATTATCTCTTTCATCATCTTGGAATTAAATTGAGTTCCTTGGTCAGTAAAAATTTCATGAGGGACATCGAAGTGGGTAAATATGTCTTCATAGATAAATCTGACAACAGACTTCTCTGCGGCCCTGAATAGGGATTTTGCCTCTACCCATTTGGTGACATAGTCTGTACAAACCAAAATATAGTTCTTCCTATGGGACATGGTTGAAATTGGTCCTACAAAGTCAAGGGCCCATTTTTCAAAGGGTTCTATCATAACTTGGGCTTGCAAAGGCATTTCGTCAGATGATGTAGGTATTCCTATCCTTTGGAAACTATCACAACTTCTCACATACTTGGCAACATCTTTTAAAATGCTAGGCCAATAGTAACCTGAATGTAATACCTTATATGTTGTGTGTTTGTCATAGAAATGGCCACCACATGGTCCATCATGACAAATTCATAGTATATCAGGTACCTTGTCCTCTCAGACACATCTACGAATAATCAAATCAGGACCTGTGTGAAAAATATCATGACCAACCCAAGAGTAATTAGCACTCTGTGTAATAATTTTCCTCTTTTCATGAGGTGACAAATGAGACGATAACTTCCTAGTGGCCAAATAGTTTTCCATATCCTCAAACCATGGGGTATTGACAGAAAGGGAAAAGAGGTGTTCATCTAGGAAACTATCATCTATAGGGATATCATCATCCTCATTTCTTATTCGAGAATGAAAGTCAACTACTACATTATCCTTTATAGTTCATTCAAGCACATTGATATTAAATTCTTTCAATAAGAAAAGCCACCTGGTCACTCGACCATTCGTTATAAGTTTGTTCATGAGGAACCTAATGGTGGAATGATCAGTGTGTACAAATACTTCATAACCTGTAATGTAATGATGAAACTTGTTAATAGAATGAACAACTACCAATAACTCTTTCTCAGTGACTCTATAGTTTAACTCGTCAAGGGACAAGTTCTTGCTTACAAAATAAATGGCATAGGATTGTTGGTCCTCTTTCTTCCCTAATACCCCTCCTATTACGGTGTCGGAGGCATCGATGGATATATGAAATGGGAGATTCCAATTGGTCCCTCTAAGAACTGGTGCCATAGACAACTTATCTTTCAGGGTTTCGAAGGCAGTTTGACACTGCTCAGTCCAAACAAAATCAACATCTTTTTATCAATAATCCAAACATAGGTGCAACAATCTTTGTAAAATTTTCAATAAACTATCAGTAATATCTGGCGTGTCCAAGAAAGCTTCTCACCTCTTTTTGAGTCTTGGTGGGTGGAAGTCTAGTAATGACCTCAATCTTTGCAGGATCGACTTTTATTCCTTCAGATGAAACATGATGTCCTAGAACCACACCTTCAATTAACAACATTTTGCATTTTTCATGACTTAGGGATAGGTTCATTTCCTGGAATCTAATGAGGACTTTTTATAAGTTGTCTAAGGATTCCTAATAAGTGTTTCCATAGACTGTGAAGTCATCCATGTAGACCTCCACACAATCATGAATAAGATCGACAAATATCCTTAATATTTCTCATTGAAATGTGGCAGGAGCATTGCACAATCCAAATGGTAAGACCCTATAGGCATAGGTGCCCCAAGGACAGGTAAAGGTAGTCTTGTGTTGGTCCTCGGGTGCTATAAGAATCTGATTTTACCCACTGTACCCATCTATAAAGGAGAAATATGTCTTTCCAAACAAGGTATATAGAACTTGGTCAATGAAAGGGAGAGGAAAGTAGTCTTTCAGAGTGGCCTTGTTCAGTTCTCGGAAATCAACACAAATTCTCCATTTCTCGGTTACTTTCTTTGGAACCACTACAAGCGGGGATACCCACTTACTGTCGGAGATGGGATAGATAAATCCAACATTTAGCAACATTTGAATCTACTCCTTGACTTTGTCTTTGAGTGTTGGGTTCATCCTTCTCTAGGGTTGCCTAACATGTGTCACTTCCCTCTGGGTATATATGTGGTGGATGCATGTGTCAGGGTGTATACCTTTCATGTCAATGTATTCCCAGGAAAATGCTCCTGATTGTTCTTTAAGGATATCTATTAACTATTTCTGTTGGTTTGTATCTAGCTCGGAGTTTATATGTAAAAATTTCCCTGGACTAATCTCGTAGGGCATAGTATAAGACATGGCAGACTCATCTATTTAGAAAATAAAATATGTCGAAGACAAAATGGATGGTTCTAATTGTTCTTGAAATTATTCCCCAAACATGTGCTCAAATTGGGGAAAAGACTGTGGAAAATCCACACATGTAATAGCATAAATGAATTGGTTTAACACATTTTCTGTTGTGTGCTCCTGAAGTGCCCATGCATGGTCACTTGGCAATATGGGTTCTTCCCAATCTTCATTCTCATATGGACATTCAAGCCACCATAGATTCTCCATAATAGGTTGAGCTTGAGGGTAAATGGTGAGGTTCTAGATAGAGAGACCATTTGAGATGGTCATTTATCCTTCTCTACAGCCAATAAATGCATTGGTTGTGGCTAGCCAAGGTCTTCCCAAAATAACGGGATGGCCTCTGGCAGGATCCTTTGAATGAATGAAAAGAAAATCTATGGGGCACTCCCATGAGGCTAAAGTAACCATGATATCATCTAAAATTCCTTCAGGTATAACCCTAGTCTTATATGCTAATTCCAAAATGGTTGGGGTAGGCCAAAGAAGAGGTTGTAACTGTAATTGTTCCAAGGTAGTAGTGGTCATAACATTGATGGCTACCCCTAGGTATATGAGAGTGTTTCCAATGGAGACCTCATTAATGGTTATGGTCGCTACTGGGTTTCCTGGATTCCCATATTTTGCTAGCATTGACTGCTCTGATATGTACTGAGAGAGTCCTCCTACCAAGTGTATTGTAGGAGGCTTCTTTTTCTTCCTACCTGGCTTCTTGATACACAATTATTTAACTACCTTATCGTAGATTGGATGTATTTAATAGCTTGAAGCAGGGGAATCTTGACACAAATATTTTTCAACTCATTCAAAATGTCAAATTTTGGTCAGGTGGTAGGTTTCTTGATTACCAATCGGTCTGGATAAGGAAGGACCTTCATAATTTGTGAAGGTTCATTTTGGGGAAGCTTGGATTCTTGATTCTTTGGACAATATCATCTTCCCACCTAGTGTCATCCGTGGGTTGTTTGGTGATTTCTTCTTATTCTTATTCCTGGATGACTACTAAGGGTCTTTGCCTCTCTAGAACTTTTCCCGATCTTAATTGAATTTCCTGTAATGGAATAGGATTAATAACATATGTCGGGAAGGCCTGCATCTCAACATTGTTAAGAGGTTGAGGGGGATTATTATTAGGATTCGAAATTGGCTGTGCCGGTCATAGTGTTGGTTTCGGGGAGCTTTCATTTTAAAATTGTTGCGGCTGTTGTTGTGGGATAGGAGGTAAAGGTGGTGGAACAAAACCTGGAAAAATTTGTGGAGTGTTCAATGAGAACTGAGGATAAGGATGGTTATACATAGGGATAGGTGGAGCTTGAGGGTTTCCTTGCTTGTGTCCTCCCCTGCATCCTTGAATCCAAGGATGTTGGTACTGAGTAGACCAGTTTTTCCAACCTGGTGAATTCCACTATTGTTGTTGATAATAGGGTGGAACTTCAGACTGTAGATCTGGGTATGTGGGTTGATTCCTAGGCTACCATGGCCTCCTAGGTGCATAAGAAGAATCCCCAGGATCCCCACTCCTATAGATGGTAATAAACTGGGCAATGATGGACATTTTTCAGTCACATGCTCTTTTGTACAGAAGCCACAAACTGAAATGTTATCTAATGGGCACTCCCTTGAGGAATTCTTCCTCTTGCATCTTGGGCAATATACGATCATTGTTGCATTTTCCTCCTCCTGTTTCTTTTTTAGTTTAAGGGTATGCAACTAGGAACCTATTGTGCTTAATATGTCAGTCTTAAAGTTTTCTAAAAGGTTCCCTATCTCTTATCTCGTGATACCACCTAAACTAACTGGTTTTAAGCTTCTATTGTAAGGGTCCCAAACATTCTTCCTTATTTTGGCTCTACTCCTTGAGTAATTTTTACACATTTCAAATATTTCAGAAAATGGTTTATGAGAGATGTCACCTGATGCCATTAGATTAAGCATCTCTAAATATTCTTTTGAAATTCCCTTAAGGAAAAGAGCCCTAATTGCATCCTCTGGGAGGTCATGGTATTTTGACTTTTGGGAGATATAACCAAATCTTTCCATATAATCTTCAAGGGTCTCGTCTTCTAATTGTTGGATTTTAAAAATGTCATTACGAGACTCTTTGGTCTTGCAGTAGTCTTGGTACTTCTTGATAAATATGTCTTTCATGGATTCCCAAGACCTAATACTGGATTCTACCAACCCCATGAACCATCTTAGTGCAAAGTCTTTGAGGGTGGCAGGAAAGAGTTTTAATTTATGGGCATCTTGTACGTAGTTGTAGCTCCTACACAAGATGTAAAATTCAAATAGGATGGTGTCTGGATCTTCACTATTTTTACCATAAAAGGTAGGCAGTGCTGAGAGAGGAATATTCTTCATGTTGACATTCGGAGTGGTGTCTAAAATTGGAAACCCGAAGGTAGTTTTGGTTTGATTTCCATTTTCTTCTTCCTCTCTATGTCTTACATTGCTATGGTCCTCCCGATCATCCATATTGGCTTGATTTCCAAAAAGAGAGTACCTAGGTGGTTTTATCTTTGAAGAAAATAAGGTTTCCCTTTGATGGAAAGGTCTTCCTATGGATTGGATGTCTGGGACTCTACTCGAGCCAGTTGAGACTATTGGTGCCAAATTTTTTGTGTCAATTTGAGAGATGATTACATTGGTTGAACTACCAAACAAAAAGATTCACCTATTCAGGGTCTATGATGTACTTAAAATTAGGGTCCCCTGGTGGTGGTGTAAAAGAAAAGGTTGTATTGTTTGGTTCTATGGAAGATTCAAGTGGTCTTGCCTCCTGTTCTAATATGATTGATGCTTTCGTTTCTTGTTCTATAGTGCTCCCTAAGTTAGTCCCTTCAGAGACAATTTTATCTCTTTGAGTCAAGCTAGCTTCTATTTTTCGGCATCGGTCTGTGGATTTTATAAGAGGAACTTTCCTTCCCCCAAAGAGATCATAAAGAAACTTGGTTGAAAGGCCTAATTTTGATTTAATGTATCTACCTTGTGGGTCTCTATGCCTATCCATGAAAGAAAGTAAAAACAAAAATAAAAATCTACCATTTGATTCCTAGGTCTATTCATAAAAATAAAAAGAAAAAATACCATTGGGTTTGCGGAAACCTGTTATACCAAATGTGCAGGTTCTTACTCTTAAAGTTCCCCTGCCACCAAACTAATGCTAAGGTCTAGAAATGGTCTAATTCCTAATTACTTCTTACCTTGAGACAACTCCCTGGAAACAACGCCAAAAATGATGGGTGTTTTATATGCACTAAAAAGACACTTAAAAACCCTTAATTAAATAGTCAACTCGGTGTAAGTAAACTTAAAGTTGTAGAAAAATATATGCCAAAGGTAGAAGGCTGGTAGGACTATAGTCTAATTAAGGAAGGCCACTATCTAAGGCTAATCTACTCAAGCAAAACTATCTAATGAGAAAACCCTACTAAGCAACTTGAAACTAGGTAGCCTAAGTACTTTTGGGCCAAGGGTCGATGGATAGTTCCTAAGAAAGAAAATGAAAATTCTATGTAAAGCAAACTAGTTTAACAATAAGAAAAAGCAAACTACTAAGCATAATAAGAAAATGAAAAAAACAAACTTCTTTAACTCGCCAACCTACATTCAATGAGAAACTACCCTATGAAAGAAAATAAATAAGCAAGTAAGCAAAAGCACCTATCTAACCTATTAAAGAAAATAGACAAGTAAGCAAAGACACCTAACTAACCTACTAAAGAAAACGACAAGTAAGCAAAGGAAACTAACTAACCTACAAAATCAAAAGACAAGTAAGCAAA
>ML782187.1:321747-341824 GCA_009831015.1 Picea engelmannii
TAATTAAATTAGGAATTGCATAAGCAGAAATAAGAACAATCACCAGACTATTGGTGCCCCCCCGGGCAAGTCGTGGCTACCTCCTACAAGCGCACCATGAACTTAACAAGGCGAATTCACCATGAAAGCTTGAAAATGCAGTTCTAGCACAATTCTGGCAATGTAAAATACCAAAAACAAAGAAAAATGAATTTGTCTCTAATCTAATGGCTCTTCTACTTGCTTAACAATGTACTGACCATCCTATCAGTATTTATAAGCTTACAACCCAAGTGGTCGGCCACAGGAGGGTCGAACCACTTCTAATTTCAGAAAATTACAATAAATTATGCCCTAACAGATAAAATGAAGCGAGCCAATAATCGCCTTCTTTGGACAACTGAAACTGAGTTTTCTGGAGCTTAGTAGCTGGAGGGGATAAGGACAAAAAAAATCCATGTTCCTGATTCTCCCAACACTGGACGCCAATTCCATAACCGCCAACTCGCCTTCCATTTCTATGCAATACAGAGTGCTGGAACGAGTGCCAGATCAAGTGTCAGAACGAGTGCTGGATCAAGTGCGAGATCAAGTGCCGGAACTAAAAACATAGTGCGTTTTTTTCCTATAACACCAAAAAAACGTGAATTATCTCTTGGAAACCATAAAACATTATGAATTATACTTGATTCAATCATTAAACATGAATTACACGTACCTTATGGCGATCATACCATTTTATCAGGAAATTCTTCAAAAAGATCCTTTAAAAGATGAAAAATGCATATGTACATGTTGCAAAAGTGTATAATATTCGTCATAAAAATGATCATATCTCGGGCCCAACAAAAAATATTATTTAGCAAAATATTTTCCTTTCACACTCGTTAAAAGGATTTGAAAGGGAATATTGATCCTGGAGGATCTCAGTGGCCACCAATCTTGTCCAACTGGCTCAAAAAATGTTTTTGGATACTTACTATTCTTAGCATTTTTTCAGTTCCTCAACTTCCGGTGCAATTTTGAAGGCCTAAATGACATTTTTTTGAGATCAGACACCTCAAAGATAGTCAAAGGATCTCATTGATATCCCTAAATGATGTTGCTTTTCAATACCTTTCCAACTAGCTATCATGCACCCTAAACAAAAATCGTATGAAAACGTTACGACCCCAAGAAGTTGATGTACTAACTTACCCCAACGTGGCCCACATGACTTTTGGCGCTTCATCTCCTAGGGTTAGGTTTTTGGATGTCTAGGGTTTTGGAATTCATTTTTATTGTAAAAAGGTCTTCAGAGCCTCATTGTACTCATATTCTTGTGAATGAGCATAGCCTTCACATCTCTTCTCAGAGATAAGTTTCCACCATTCTAGAAATATTGTTTTGAGTTTGCATTTTACAATTTTTCAACATATTTATTATTTAATAGAAGTCAAGTTTTTCTATATCTATGTTATTGTTCAATGTGTCTCTATGTTACTATTATAAATATGTGGATTCATTTTGTTCCTCTCATAATTTTGGATCAGTAGTATCAGAGTAATCTTCTCCTTGTCGTTTTTTTTTAATGCATGTCCCCTATGCAGTCAGTGTATAGAGACTTGGGTCTTGAGCTTGTTTCTCTTAAGGAAACATACTCTCGCATGAGCAAGAAACCATCCATGGCAGGTGAAAATAAATACAATGGGATAGGATATCCTTTCAAAATGTTTCTAGAGGAATACCTTGAGTGATAGAGGAATGAGATGATGGAATATGTTTCACAAATCCTTCGACTACTGTCGACAAGCGACACATCCACCTCAAGCGGAGGCACCACCCCCTTCAAGGTACATATCAATGTTGATATTCCTATATTTGAAGGTCAAATATATGTGGATGTCATAGATAAATGGTTAAATATTCGAGAAGGATATTTTTTTGTTGACAACTTTTCCAATAGAAAAAAAATTACATTTGCGCTCCTCAAGGTCATTCCCCATGTCAAATATTGGTGGGAGACTTTCTGTGAGAAAAAGGAAATAGAGGGATCCACATTATTTTCAATTTCACCCACTTGAGGTTCTTTCAGGGATGTTATTAAGGAACAATACTACCATGTTGGAAGTTACGACGAATTGTATACAAGATGGACCACATTGCGGTAGGAAAGAGACCAAACAGTCCCAGAGTTCACTAATATCTTCCATAGCTTGTGCACAAAGATGGGTATCAAATATTCTGAGTGACATCTGGTGCTAAAGTACCATGATAGTCTATATAGATACATCCATATAGAAATAGATTTTTTGGACATATCATCCTTGGGTGAAGCCTATCGATTTGCTGTCAAAATTGATCATAAGCTTAAACAAAAGACGCGACAGTTTGCGTCTGGGAACCCCTCACAGAAAAAGAAGGGAAAGGGAAGCCCCAACCCATAGAAAAAAGGATAGAGAAAATATGGGAAACCTTGGGATAACCATTTCAAGACACAAGAAAACAAGGACAATGGGAAGATGAAGAAATATATCGAGAAGTGGTGTGACTTCCACAAGAGCCCCTAGCATAACACTACTTATTTCCACTCAAAGCAGTCATTGGTGGCTGAGGTAAAATCCTCTGAATAAGATCTGAGTTCCAACTCTGAGTTAGAATAAGAAAAGGGGAGATGGACCATTGATGCATAAACTAGTGCCACCATTTCTACCACCACGATCCATCCCGATGAACCTGATGAGCCAAAGGAAGGCGAGTGCTTCTTTTATTCACAGATGTGGGAAAAAGGCACTCTTCTTCACTTCATAATTGATAGAGGTATCTAGAAGAACCTCATCTCAGTAGAGGTATTCAAGAAACTATCCTTATTGACAACACCAAATTCATAACCCTACACCATTGGATGGCTTTATCAAGGAAGTGATCTTCACGTAAGCCAACAATGTCGCCTATCATATGACATCAAGCCATTCAAAGATGAGGTATTGTGTGATGTTGCTCCCCTTGAAGTTTTTGATGTTATTTTTGGCCAACCTTATTTATGGAAGCATCATGTTGTATATGAGTCTAGGCCAAATACTGTTATTATTACTTTGAACAGGAAATTGTATAGGATACCCGAGGTAGTCCTACCTAGTGTTATTTCCTTGATCTCTGCCAAGAAATGCATGATGTTCATTTCTCAGACCGAGAAATTTGTCTTCTTCGTGATTCACTCTCAAAGTGATCGAAAGGTTGCAACCACATCCATGGACTCCACGACCAACATCTCCATGCAACAAAAGAAAGTGGATAAGGTCATGGAAGAATACAAATAAATCTTCTCATCACCTACTAGGGTACCTCTGCACTGTTAGGTCAAGCATCCCATTGATCTAAACCTCGATGCACCGCTACCCAATGGGCTAGTCTATCACCTGTCTTTTCTAGAAAATGAGGAGATCAAGTGTAATATACAAAAAAATCTCCACAAGGGTCATATCCGACCCAACTCATCGCTTTGTGGAATCCCAATAGTACTAGTGCAGAAGAAATACAAGACTTAGAGACTCTGCATTCATTATCGGGCCCTAAACAAAATCATAGTCAGGAACTGTACCTGATTCCCTAAATCATTGTTCTCCTTGATTATCTCAAGGGGTCCAAATACTTTAGTAATATTGATTTGAATTCTGGCTACCATCAAGTCCCAATAGAACCGAAATATGAATGGAAAATTGCCTTCAAGTCAAAAGAAGGTCTTTTTGAATGGTTGGCCATGCCCTTTTTTTGAAAAATAACCCAACAACTTTCATGAGGATGATGGATGATATCTTGTAGCCTTTCACTAATTCCTTTTTGGTGGTGTATCTGGATGACATCCTCGTCTACAACAATACCTGGGAAGAAAAATTGTGGCATAGTCAGCAGGTTCTACACACTTTGCGACATCACAAGCTATATGAAAAATTGGAAAAATGATCCTTCGGCATGGACACAGTATAGTACCTGAGATACATTGTTGATGTGCATGGTGTTCATGTTGATCCAGACAAGATCCAAGTCATCTATGACATGCCATACCCAACCACTATCAATGAGCTTCAGATCTTCTTAGGCCTTGCCAATTTCTATCAAAGGTTCATGTTTGGATTCTCCCATATTGTATGGGCCCTCATCCAAGTAACCAGAGGTGGTGGTAAGGAAAAATTTATGTGGGGCCCCTTACCAACATAAATCGTTCGATGATATGAAGTATTTATTGTGATCCACCCCAATGCTTTCATTACCTGACCTGCAACAACCCTTTTAGATCAAGATAGATGCTTCAGACTATGTTGTGGGTGCATTCATCGCTCAACACGACCACCCCATGCCCTATCATAGTGAGACACTATCATATGTCATTTATAATTTCCCTACTTACAAAAAAGAAATGTACTCCATTGTGTAAGCTTGTCTCTAGTGTAGGAATTACATTCTCAGGAAGGATACAATAATCCACACTGATCAGAAGTCGTTGCAGCTCATGCAGACACAAGGAAACCTACAGAATGATCACCATCAGAAGTGGTCCACATATTTGCAGTATTTCCACCTCAACATCAAGTATAAAATAGTAAGTATCAACCGATTCATTGATTTCCTCAACCAAACTCTAGTCATGACACTCACCGCAGTGCTCGATTCTTGCGACCAAGAGAGATATGGATGGCCCCACCTATATGAAATAGATATTGACTTCTCCAAATCCTACCAGATGTTGGGCACAAACACAATTGTCACTAATTTCCATCTTCAATATGGGATACTGTTCCATCTAGGCCATCTCTATGTTCCATCAAGCGAGCGAGTGAACATGATTTGAGAATCCCACTACAGTCAGGTGGTAGGACACTTCGGTGTGGAAACGATAGTGGCAGTGTTGCAATGACATTTCTACAAGAGGAAACTTTGACAAGATGTCAGCAAGTATATATGGTCCTGCACTTCCTGCGTTATTTTCAAATTGGACATTAAGAAACAAGGCCTATACACTCCTCTACCTACTCCTAACAGGCCTTGGGAATCCATATCAATGGACTACATGTTGAGCCTTTCATCCACCAAGCGGGGAAATGCCTGTGTTTTTGTGGTTGTTGATTGCTTTTCCAATATGGAAATGTGGTTGCCTACAAGAAGAGCATCAAAGCAGAGGACACTGCAAATATATTCTTTGAACGAGTGTGGGTACACTTTGGGATCCCACAAACTATTATCTCATATGGGGATAGTCAGTTCCTCAACACATTCTGGTCGATCCTATGGTCATTTTTGGACACCAATCGCACCAAGTCCACTTCCTTCCACCCCCATACGAATGGCCAAACCAAGGTCATCAATTGGATGATCGTGCACATCCTACACATGTACAATTCCAAGCACCCCCGCACCTAGGATGAGTTGCTTCCCTATGTTCAACAAAACTACAAAAAACACATACATAGCTCAACTAGACATAGCCCCTTTCAGGTGGGGTTGGGATTTCAAGGGAGATCCTGCACCAAGGCAAGTGGCTCACCTAGGGCGAAATTTAGTAGAAATTTCCTTATCTGATGGGGGAAATCAATACAATGGAGAAAATTTCTTCCTAAGGGGGGAGGATTGATCCAGGAGGATATTAATGTCCACCCACCTTGTCTAACTAACTCAAAATATTTTTTTGGCAAATTACTATTTTTAGTAGTTTTTTTATTCTTGAACATCTGGGGCCATTTTGAGGGCCTAAATGAAGTTTTTTCACAATCAAGAATCTCAATTATGGCCAAAGGATTTGATTTATCCCCATAAATTATTCTCCTCATAAATACCTTTCCAACGAGCTATCGTGTGCCCTAAACGAAGACTGTATGCAAAAGTTACGACTCCGAAAAGTTGATGTACGAACTTACCCCAACGGGGTCCACATGACTTTTGGCGTTTCATATCCTAGGGTTAGGGTTTTTGGATTTCTAGGTTTTTATCATTAATGTTTATTGTAAAATTTCTTTCAGAGCTTCATTGTACTCATCTTCTTGTGAATGACAATATTTGTCACATCTCTTCTCAAAGATAAGCTTCCACCATTCTAGCAAGCTTGTTTTCAATGTGCATTTTATAGTTTTCAACATATTTCTTATTTAATAGAAATCAATTTTACTGTATATATTTTATTGTTCATTGTACCTCTTTGTTAATATTATAAATATGTGGTTTCATTTCGTTCTTCTCATAAATCTGGATCACATATATTCAATGTAATTTTAACCCTTTTTCAGACCGAATGGACTAATTATGAAAATAGGTAGTATTTTATGTTGTGGAAAAGTTTCACCTGTGGATAGGTGAGATCCTCCTTGGATCAAGATGCCTCTTTGGTCCAATAAAAAAGGAAAACAAATGCTCTACTACTTTCCCCTTAGAACTATTTCAACAATTAGAATGATAAAAATAAGGATGGATGACTTTATGTAACACCCTAGGTTTTGAAACCCCATTTTAAATAATGTATTGTTACAATGTTGACAGGAGAGGGTGCCCAAACAATTATTAAAAGGCCAGTGTACCCAATACATGTAATTTTTTCTATCATTATTAATAATAAATACATTGTTGGCTGCTAGACAAACAAGGACTAGAGTTATAGGCGGCTATGATTCCACAAGAGAGGGGGCTTTAGGGGCTAAGTGTTTATTCCTATGTTAATTAACCCTTTTTCCTAACGAAGGGGATCAATTATGTGAGATTCTTGGGGAAGGCCATGAGGTTCTTGATTCCCCACAAAGTTACTTAAACCTGCCTCTGGTCTGATGGGGGATTTTGACTGATGGCTTGTTCGTTGATTTCCTGTACGTTCCTTGATTTCCCTCACGCACTTTCATGCACTCACTTACCCATCCATTGATCCATCCTCACCTGCGTCTTGGCTTGGGAAGGGAAAAGAACTATTGAGGAATTAGCCACAGGATAGTTGGTTGTAATGGTCACTCATGCAATTCAGCCATGACCTGGGGCATGCATGTTTGAGATTTGTTGGCATGTGACCTGTTTTTCTCACAACTATGAGTCCTGAGAGTTCCAGCATTGAGATGTCGGACCAGCTGTGCTGGAGGCCCAAAAATAAAAGGAGAAGGACTTCATGAGGGACTGCGTGACAGAGAAGGGTGGAGGTCCATTCTCTTGGGGTGGTACAGGTTGGGTACAAGAGATATGGTTACTTGGATTGTTATGGGTGTTGGGAAACCTGTGAGAGCTTGAGAGCTGACTGGTTTGGGAACCCAAGTACACTCTGGAACCATCCTTTTGGATTCATATCCCTATCTCGGGGGTGACACTGCTATTGAGATTTGGAGCAGTGGTGTCTACGGTTGGGTGGAACGTCCTTGGCCTCCATCCAGTTGGTTTCATCTTCCATAAAGATAAGCGCTCTCTGTTATGGTATCATTTACATGTACATGCATATGAATGTATTTCTGTTGTATATTTAATTATCATTTAATTGAATCTATAGACTATGCATGCCTGTTGACTACTATTGTGCATGTTGTTAAAATATTTTATTTTATGCATCCTTAAATACTAAAAAGGTATCGTAAGAGGAAGAATTGCAAGGGTGGGCTTCAAGGTAGCATGCCCCGGCTTGTGAGTGGATGGGTATGTTACACTTTACTTTTTATGTTAGTCATCCTCATTGATCCAGCCTTTGACCTTGATATCCAAGCTCCTAGGTGCAAGAAAAGAACCACAAGAAACAAAGTGGAACCTCCTTCTTCCACACTATATTGTTAAGTAAAAATAGATCTATTTATGATGAATTTAAAAACAATAGACATGCATATACTAAACACTTAGACATGAGAGTAATAGGCCAAGTTATGTATTAATTGAAAGAAAATAAAATGGAAGCACTTACAATCTCAATATTGACATTGCAATAGCTCCTCCAAGATATCCTTTCAAATCCCTTGGATGCCTCAAGATCAAAAGTATGATGCTCTAAAATTATATCCCCTCTTTTTCACTCAAGCATGGCCTTGATTATATAGGATTTGAGGTTTCACAACAATAGGATAGGTTTTATGATAGGTTGTGGTCAAAAGAGAAATTGGCTCAACCAACAAGATTTTCCTTTCCTTGATTAGGAGATAGATTGAATCAATCCATTAACCAACTACAAACTCTTGGAAACAACCTCACAAATCAAGGAAAAATGGTTGCAACAACTTCATCTCCCCCCCCCCATAACTATGCATATGGCTATGATCAAGGGATCATCACTCCCTAATACACTCTAGGGGAGCGATGATCAAGGGATCACCGCTCCTTGTATATGGGAAGGGGGGGCATGAAGCTCAAACACGACCAAATTCTCAAATAAAAATGTAGTATTTTGACCTCCAATGGATATGTTTCCTTTCCAACTTCTAGGGGTAATGAAAAATACTTCTTCATGGTGATAAAGTTGTGATATTTAAGTTCAACACTTCGTAGAATGTGATACATAAGTGAGACACTTAGTAGTAAGACAAATCGACACTTAGTAGAATGTGATACATAAGTGATACATAAGTGGGACACTTAGTAGAATGTGATACATAAGCACAACACTTAGTAGTGTGGGAATTTTGTGTGTAACAATCTCTTGTACAAATGAAAACATGAGAAGCATGTTGTCCAATAATAATCAACAACAATGAACAATAGGTGAAATTAAATATGTGACTCTAGTCCTTTGTGCTAATCCTGAAATTAGAACCAACGTTAATATTCAAGTAATTGATATGCCTCTTAGTAACGACTCAATCATTTTGGGTATATATTAGCAGGTTTTATTAGATGGTTCACATCTCTCCATCCCTAAAAATGGAAAAAATATCATGTCTTAAGGGAAGGTAGAATTTCACCATATATAGAAAACATTCCTCAACCCAACGTAAATTTGTTGAGGAAGATATGGGTTTTTACTCTATTTTTGTTGATGAAGATTATACACATTTTGAACAACCAGAAGATTATGATGATGGTATGTGGAATATGAACTTTTATGGTGCATGTTCAAGTGATGGTAACATAGAAGGAATCGTAATATACTCTTCTATAGGAAAAATTCATATTTTTTCCTATAGACTATAATTTTCTTGTAAAAGTAATGTCACTGAATTTGAAGCCTTGATGTTAGGAATTGAAAATGCATACAATTTAGGCTAGGATCATCTCACTTGTTTTGGAGATTCATAACTTGTTGTGAATCTAGTTAGAAATGTCTATAATCCCACTACCAAGTTGATGAAACAGTACACCCAAGTTGTTTGGACTTTGATTCAAAATATTTTGTAATTTAACATCACTCACATCAAAAGGGAATTGAATTCAATGGCTGATAGGTTAGCTTTTTTGCAGCTTCACCTACAACGAAACTATTGTTGGATTATTGAGAGGGGGGGTGAATCAATAATGAGCAATTATAATACTTTTAACCACAATATATTCTTCAACAATATTGACCAGTTTATTATTAACAGTCAATATATCATCAACAGTATAATCATAAACAACATCACATCACAATAGATACACAATACATCATAATTTACGTGGAAACCCAAATGGGAGAAAACCACTAAATGAGTTTTTTATATATCAAAAGAATAAATTCATTGGAAGCATGATCCGGATTATTTCCGGCATGAAATGAGAGTGGATATATAATAAAGCAATGTACAAAGATATCTCGGATATCCAATAATATAAAAAAAATGTATAAGAGATGCAACCATAAAAACAGAGATACAGTAATACACAATTTTCTATTCATTAGCGAAAATGTACAAAGATTGTAAAAATACAGAGTGAAAGACTCGCTAGAATGGTGGAAGCTTATCTATGAGAAGAGATGTGTCCACTACTTGCATTCACAAGAAGATAATTTTACAATGAGGATCCAAAGGCCTTTTTATCATAAAGAAAATCTAAAACCCTAACCCCAGAAGATGAAAAGCCAAAAATTTTGTAGACCTCATTTTGGGTAGTTTAGTGTATCAACTTCTTGGGGGCGTAACTTTGGCATACGATCTAAGTTTGGGGCGCACGATAGATAGTTGGAAATGTATCATCAATGAGATTCATTTAAGGGGCTCAATTAGTGCCTTCAACCATAATTGAGAAGCTGAATCCCAAAAAACCTTCATTTAGGCCTTCAAAATGGCCCCAGAAGTTAAAAACTGCTAAAAATAGTAAATTACCAAAATTGCCAGAAAACTATTTTGAGCCAGTTGGAAAAGGTGGGTGGCCACCGATATCCACCTGGACCAATCCTCCCTCCTTAGGAATAAATGGTATCCATTGCGTTGAGTTCCCGAGGGAGAGAGAAAAGAATTTGTTGAATCTGCATCTTGATGAGTTTCTTTCCTTGTTGGAGAAGTTGCGTTGCTTAGCTTGTTGAAGGTTTTCATGAACATGTGGCTGGAAGGGTTGGAATTTTCTAAACAGTTTGGCTACATGATATGCATGTGTGCATAAGGAATATTTACACTTTGTTGCAATCTTGTCGACCTGCTTCAGTTGGATAGAAGGTGCTTGGGCCGAGGTTGTAGTGGTTGCAGTATCCTTCTGTTCACCTTTTGAACAGATTGTGAAGAATATGAATTTTGTAGTATGAGATACTACCTTGAAACATTGTTTAGGTGGAACAGTAGTCAGAACTACCTCTGGTATTCTGTAGAGATGACCCCCTAGAGAAATAATGAAACTGTAGGATCGAGACTCATAAACAGCATGGCGCTTCCACATATATGGTTTTCCCAAGAGAACATCATAGACATCCAGTGGGGAAACATCACATAATACCTCATCCTGGAAGGGCTGGATTTCGTATGAAAATCGACACTATTGGCTAACACGGATATATCGTCCTTGGCAAAGACACCTGATGTTGTATGGCTATGGGTTTGGTGTTGTCGAAAATCCCAATTGTTTGATGACCTCTGTTGAGATGAGGTTCTTCTGGATTTTTCTATCAATAATAAAATGCAGTGGGGTCCCATTCACCCACGTCTATGCATGAAAAAGGAACTCCTCCTCTTCAGGGTATGTTGGTTCTTCTAGTTGAATTGTTGCGGTCATGACAATAGAAATGGGGTCTGCATCAATGATCTATCTTTTACCAGTATTTTCAGAATCATATTCTGAATCAGGGTTTGGCTCCTTGTCTTTGATCTCGGCCACCAATGACTATTTTGAGAGACATTCCTCGGTGTTGTGCCAGGGTATTTTTTAAGAAATCGCACCATTTTCTAGTGTCCTCCTTTGTCTTTTCGTGACCTTTCTTTTCATGTGGCTTGGACTATTTTTCGGGAGACTGTTTATTAGGGTCGTCTTTATCATAATTTTGTTGTTGAATATTTGCAGACCCAAACTCCCATTTATTATGGTGCTTAAATTTCTACTCAATTTTAACAACATATTGATAAGCCACACTGAGTGATGAGATGTCCAGAAAATCCATTTCAGTTTGGATGTATCTTTGTAGAGCCCCATGGTATTTCAGAACAAAATGTCATTCAGAGTCTTTGATACCCAGATTGGTGCACAAGGTATGGAAGGTATTGGTGAACTCTGTAACTTCTTGGCCCCTCTCTTGTTGCAGTGTGGTCAATCTCATGTACTCATCTCGATATTTTCCAATAGGGTAATACTATTCCTTTACCACATCCACAAAAAAATCCCAAGTGGGCTCAAACCCATATATTCTAGACTCCTCTATGGAACTTTTCTCCCAGTAAGTTTCCCACCTATGTTTGACATGGGGGAGATCATTAAGGAGTGCGAAGGTAATCTTTTCCCTGTTGGAAAAATTATGAACAGAGAAATAACCTTCTAACATATTAACCATTTGTCTAGGGTATCCGCATCTATCTGACCTTAAAATATAGAAATATCAAAATTAACCTGTACCTTGAAAGGAGAGGTTCTTACATAGTGGTTGTTTGATGAATATGTGCTTGTTTCTATCCGCAAGCATTGAAGGATGTGGGAAATTTTCTCCATCATTTTGTCCCTATGTCGCGTGAGAGCTTGCTCAAGAAACAGATTGATAGAATCATCTTCTTCGTAGTTTTTATTTTCTTCTGCCATGGAGGGTTTCTTGGGCGTGCGAGAGAGATTTTATTTAAGATATACAATATTGAGAGCCAAATTGCTATACTCGGACCTCATCAGGGACATGCACTGAAAAAAAAATGATCAAGAGCAGCTTGCTCTGATACCACTAATCTAGATTATTTTCGGCATGAAATGAGAGTGGAAATATAATAAATAAATGTACAGAGATATCTTAGATATCCAATAATATAACAGAAACGTATCAGAGATGCAACCATAAACACAGAGATATAGTAATACACAATTTTCTATTCATGAGCAAAAATGTACAAAGATTGTAAAAATACAAAGTGAAAGACTCACTAGAATGGTGGAAGCTTATCTCTTAGAAAAGATGTGTCCTCTACTCGCATTCACAAGAAGATGATTTTAAAATTAGGATCCAAAGGCATTTTTATCATAAATAAAATTCAAAACCCTAACCATGGAATATGAAAAGCCAATAGTTTTGCGGACCCCGTTTTTGGTAGTTTGGTGTATCAACTTCCTGAGGACGTAACTTTGGCATGTGATCTTCGTTTGAGGCGCATGATAGCTAGTTGGAAAGGTATCATAGAGGAGATTCATTTAGGGGGATAAATCAAAGCCTTCAACTATCATTGAGAAGCTCAATCCCAAAAAACTTTCATTTAGGCCCTCAAAAGGGCCCCAAAAGTTAAAAACTGCTAAAAATAGTAAATTACCAAAATTGCCAGAAAACTGTTTTGAGCCAATTGGAAAAGGTGGGTGGCCACCAATATTCAACTAGATAAAATAACCAACTTATTTATTCTCTAGAAACAATTGGAAGGAGGATCAAACCCCCTATTCTAAGGCTACAACCTAAAGGAAGCTACAATTCCCTGAATTCTCTGGCTCCAACTAGAAGGAGGCTATAACCCCCTAAGTTCATTGTTTCCAACCAGAAGGTGGCTACAAATCCCTATCCTTACCTCATCCTACTGCCCTAAAATATAAGTGCAGACAATTTGTCACTACCACAATCACTTCCACGATCACTGCCACTTCCACTATCACTGCCACTACCACTGTTACATCAACTTGTAACCTGTCAACCTATCATTGTATCCAACCTGTGTGCATGTACAATACCATGCATCAATTGTGTACCAACATGTGAAATATAACATGCATCCATCATAAAATGTAACATCAACCATGAATACAACATGTACCATATACCATATCATCAATGAAGTATCTCAAAGAACCAATGTATGTCCCTCATGCATATGTCACTATACAACATGAACTGAATGATGTGAACTTTAACAACCATGTCATATACTAAACCAGATATAAGAGTGCTACTCACTTATACAATCAACCAAGATATACCATATCCAAATACTAAACCAACCATACCAGGTATGCCTCAAGCATACACCATATCATTACAAGAAGTAATCATCAAAACAAATATACAACCATACCAATACCTATGTAGCTAACTTGAAACTATGAGATGATGACCTGTAAACTTCCTTCAGATTTCAAGGACCTGGTACCAACATTTACTCAAACATCCATGAGTCTTTTTATAGATATGTGACTTTATCTTCTATTTCCCACGTATATATGTGTTTTTCTCCACTGTATCCCACATACATACCCTCCCTTTTTTATTTGCAACCCATGTATACCTAAAAATCTAGGGTTTGTTGCAACTCCAAAACTTTCACCTTCGACCTTCCTTTGCTACCTCAGAAAAATGTCATCACAACCTTAGAAAAAAGATCACTAGTTCACAAGATAGATAATCAATGAATGAGTGTGTAAGTGTACTTGTCAATGACTCCTTAAGGTATATTTATACTTTTTCTAGGTAAGTCTCACCCGAGGTAGAGGCAGGGGGGTTGCAGGACTCAAGTGTCTACAACCAGGTTGAGACACATATCTATGATTACAATACTTAATAGGGAACTTATCCAACAACATGCATTAGTTTCTTAAATCTCATTCACATCGCAGATTAAACCCTTATTACAGATCAGTGTAGTAACCATAAAGATCAAGTACTTCCATTCACTTAGCACATAGCATCAACTTGGATATAACATTCATTTATATTTAATACCATAAATCACTAAGCAATGACATCAAATGCATTCATCATACACTATAACAAGAACACTAAGAAGATAAACACATAAAACAACATCGCACAAAGCACATCAAGGCACAGGATATACTTGGTTCACCCCAGTGTGGGGCTACATTCACCAACTTCTTCTTCTTCTTTATTAGCCTTCAATATTCTTACATTCATCTGCTCCTATGCACAAAACCACAGAGCCACACTCCATAGAGGACAGGATATTTGTGCACTGCACACTAGATCCTCCTTCCCAAAATCAGGTCAAGGCATAGATCCAACTCCTTACTAGCATAGAGCCTTACTATGCACATACCCAATCAGCCAAATCTCTTACATTGATTGCACTAAGCTTCTACTTAGCACATATATACTTACACCGCTTACTTCTACATTACATTCCTTCTTATTTATACTTTTACAAAAACGCCTAAACATGGGTAAACCCATGGGCCAACATCCCTTAAACCATTACATAAACCCTAAAACCCTTTGCTTGGTCCACAAGCCCGCAAAACAAGCGATATCCCGTGATCTCAGCTCCTTCTGGGTGCTCCATCTTCGACCATCTCGTCAAAGTCCCAAAAGTGGTCAAACATGACCAATGTTTCCTCAAAACTTGGTCAAGGGCCAATAGGCTCCCAACACTCACATGTGACTCGTCCTGATTCACTCAGTTCTAGGAAATGCTCCTTCAAAGGCCTTAAGCTTAGATCGAGTTGCCTCGACTTGGAGCCTCCTCCTCAATGAACTCCTAAATCACTTTCTCTGTAACATGACCTTCCAAGCATTGTTCCACTATCACAACCACTTGGTCTAGATGCAAGCCTTGTACTTCAATATCTTCAAACATTGTGCAGGCTTCCTCCTAAACCGACTGTAATGTCTGTGTAACCTCCATGACTTTTCTCTGGATGGTAGTAATCTTTTGCTGGACTGCGTGTTGCTCCTATGATATTTTCATTTTCTCAACTGCAGTGAGTGACTTCATCTGCGCTTGCACTATGGATGCCTCTTGTTGAGCCTCCTTAAGCTGTGCTTTGATTTTACTTAGCTCTGGATCTTTTGCGAGGCATTCGCAGGTTTGTGAACTATAATTGCTTAATTTCTTACATTCTAATGTGAGTGCCCCGATCCTTCCAACTATGCTCCTAGCGACTTCCTCCCTCTGATAATGCACTTCTTGCAGAATGCTCGACACTGCTTGGAGTTCTAACTCTGTTACTCTTGCTTGAAGCTTCCGAATGGACTCGATGAGCTTCCCCACTTGAATCTCGATTGACTCTTATTCCTCCTATGCCAAGCCCGACACAGAGCGAATTGCTTTAGTAATTGCCTCTTTGATCACAGTCTTATCTGTGAGCAGTTGGTCTTTTTCTTTCTGTACGTTTGCATTGTCCTCGAACATCGCCCAAATTTCATCTTTCTCCTTCTGCGCAACTCAAAGTTTCTCTAAGACCTACTCCTTTTCTTTCTTCAAGGCTTCTATAGCCTACTCCTTTTCTTCTTGGGCTCACTGAAGTCGAGCCTTCGTTGCATCCGCTAATCTTCATAATTAGGTGGGCTCATCCCCCAATTCAATAATTTTCGATGAAGAAGGCATGGTAGGTACTGTGCGACTCGAATGGATGGCTTGTTGCATCTCCTTAAACACCTTCTTTATTCTTTGATACATCATCTCCTGCTTTTCTCCATAGCATTGCAAGATATCCTCTTAAGAATCCTCCACAGTTGCGATGATTGGATAGATTTCGTCCTCTGTGAGCATGGACTTCATCTTGGACTTACTAGCACACGTCTTCTTTCTTGATGAGGGTTTATGAAGAGAAACCTTTCACTTCTTCGATGTTTCGACCTCGATAGGGGGATCCTTTGGTGGTGTAACTTTTCCTATGTCTTTATTTTCTCCTTCTTCCCCTCCTTCTTCTTGGTTCACTTCAACTCCTCTTCCTCTTGCGGGTGAGTCAGGCCTGCTTTCCTCTGAGGTGTTTTCCTCGTCATTAGTTTCTATGTTCTTCACTACCTCATTTTTCTTCATTTTCTTTGCACTAGTCTGTTCATCATGTTTGACCCGGGTGACGAAGGGGATTCCAATGATGTCAAGGTCAAAGAGTTATAGATCCTCAACTGGTACAAGTAACTCTGTTGGCCATTTTTTTTTTATTTCCTCCATATCTTCATCGGTTAGCTTATAATAGGACTTCCATTCCTCCTTACTCTCATCCTGACATGCAGTGATGTAGATAAAGTGTCGATTTGCATGAAACTTCACTATCGGTCTGTACTAGTGCAATGTATTTGGTGTCCTGCATGGAAATGATTCAATAGAACACTTCATAAGTTGGTAGTAAGCATGGAAGACAACATTCAACTTCCACTTCTTCGACATATAATTTGTATACCACAAGGTGGAGAACCTTGCAGCCAATGTCTCCAATGGCTCAACTTCTAGAAATGTCTCTCCTTCTGGCATCTGCCAAGAGACAAATGCGATTAGTACCAGTAACCAACTGAAATGGAATTCATAGCCCTGATCCTATGCTTTGCGATAGTCCTTCTCGAGCTTGTTGACGAGGTAACTCGCTCAGTTCATTTGTGTCCCCTCCACGCACTTTCCTGTGAGGTCTAATATGAATCCAGTGACCTGTTAGGATGGTTCTTTCTGACAATCTTTCCAGCTATAAGCTAACAAGACAGGCACATTGCACCATCCTGGATTGAGGCTAACTTGTAGCCTCACTTTCCCTTCTCTACATCGCCATAATCCTCCTTTATGCACTATGCCAGGGAGTGATCTGAAGTCTTCCTTGGGTAGAACTGTTGAGGGTCTGATCCTTGCATGCTCAGTCCTATGATGAGGTGGATCAACATTGGATCCACATTGACGCTCCTATCGAGCCATAGATATCCTCTATGATATCACCATAGGAGGATTTTAACGCAGGCGTTAACCTCCTGATGTTGGCCAAAGTGAGGGATCTTCATTACATTCAAGATCGTTGATTGCGCAAGATCCTTGATCCATGGCTAGGAGACTATGCGCGACTTCTTCCCAGTCGTATTCATCAAATACCTATGCGGTGCGAGCTTCACGTAGTTCTTCATGTCTCTGAGGTTAAAGTTGTTTTTCTTCAGAGCTGGGATGTGTCCTAACTGGGTTCCAACAATGTGTATCCCCTTCGGGATGTACGTAGTGATCAACGTGTACTCAAATTCATGTGGGATACTGTCGCGGCTAACTACGCTGGCCAAAGGCAGTATATAATATGGCAAGACCAATGTGATATCCTTCACGTTAGCCAGATCATTGTGGTGCTTGACTTGCATCTCAGTAGTACGGCTAGAACGGTGTCTAGTCAAGGGGGATGCTTGCAATCCTCCATTCGACAATGCCTATATTCCTACAAACATAAATCTCTCAGCCATGAGATCCATGAGAATCTCCTACACAGACTTCTCTAACGCACTATGTTCGCCCAACATTCACACTTGTAATCAAATAGATTGGGTAGGTGAATGGAAAAGAGAGGTAATCAAATGGATGGTAAGGTCTAGAAATCACAGCGCAATATGCAATTGATTCTATGTTAGCTTGGATAATCATAGGTGGAAAAATGTGTTCCCGACGCAGCGTCTGATGGGTTAAATAATCAAGCATCGTAAAAGATTTCTCCAACGGGCAGGAATGTGTCAATCAATGTGAATCAGTCTGTTATGGCACCGTCCCAATAGTCCAATGACAGTCTTTCCGTCAATAACTGTGTTTCTAGTCGTTCCGGAGTGTTATTCTAACGGTCGGGGTGCTTCCAACGGTCAAATGGATTCATCATGGCGAAGTCCCATTCTGCGTGGTTCTGCTATTCCGACAAGGTTCAACTTCTACATATCTACCTCCTGCGAAGTCTTTTCTGTTGCCTCCTATAGTTTTTCTATCTTGGATTTCTTCTTACTGAGTTTCCTTGCCTTCTTTTCTGTGATCGGAGTCTCTGGATTCCTCTTTCCATTCTTATGCTTATCTTTCCCTAGCATAGTGACTTCGTGTTGTTGATGTTATTTCAAAGGGTTCAAAGGTAATACCTCTTTTCGTACTAGGTTCTGGGTGGACATGATTTCTTCTTGTATGGATAGGTCCTTCAAACATTCTTGCATTCTTTCAAATTTGATAGCTAATTCTTTTTCCCTCTGTTGCTTCGACTTATCCTCTTGTTCTTCTATTAGTCGCTCTATTTTTCTAGTTATGAGATCCCTTAGTTCTTTCCTTTTCTGTTTTGTGGCTTCCTCCTCTTCTTTCCTTTTTTGTTTTGTGGCTTCCTCCTCTTCTTTCCTTTTGATCTGATCCTTCTCAATCCAAGTCTTTCCTAACAAAAGTGGAAAATGGACATTGTTATCAATAAAATTAATTAATTCAAACTCTTCTTCAGTCAATGTTTCATGAGAAATAATAGGCATGTTAGTAACATAGGGTTATCATATTTCCTTTAAACAAGCCTATCCTTCCCAATGAAGGTATCATAGCAGGCTTTCCCAAATTTTCCCAAGTGCTTTCTGGAATAATTTTCATATGTGTTTCTTCATCCAATACATATTATATGTCAAAGCCTTCTATTCTTGTGACTATGCGCTATTTTTATTTCAAGATCTCTGACAAACTAGCATCCTTGTGGTCATCCATTGCTTCTTTTAACTGTACTAACATAGCCTGAGTTTTCTCTGATTCTTTCTCTTTTTGATTTTCTAACATATCCTTAGTCTCTTGACCTTCTTTATAGTTTTCTTGTCTCACGTTCATCTTTTCAATTTTAGCAATCATTCTTGGGAAATCCTCAACCTCGTGACCAATAAATTTACAACAAAGACAAATAGGACCTGTACCAGTGCATTCCCTAGCAAGATGTCCCAATATTCTACAATTATGACACATTGTTATTCCTCTCTTTCTTTTAAATGAGCCCCAATCTTTCATGTACTGCGCAATGGGATAACAATTTTAGATTTGCAATATGCAAAAATTCTTTCTAGGTTCCTGCATCCACTTATTAGTCCAAAAATTCTTTCTATACATAGGAATAACATATTTTTCTCTATTTCTATCAAATTTATTCAATTCAACTCTTTCTTCTAACTGTTCCCTAACATTCAGGATAGGAAAAAATATATCAAACATACCTATATACATACTTTCGAAGAAAAAATTTCCACTTATCTTACCTTTACCAGAGAAAAAATCTTCAAGATCTTACCTCTTTTCTTCAGATCCAGTTTCTTTCTTATCATAGAGCTTCGCAAGTCAAGTAGAATACTTCACACAACAACATATCTACACACAAAGATTTTTTTTTTCATCAGTTCCCAACAATCAAAGTTTCAAGTCCCGGCAACAGAACCATTTGTTGGCATAGGGGAAAACCCAGGGTTCAACGCTTCAACATCACACCAACAAAACTCTAACTACCGGCCCTTTCGACAACACCTGCAAAGAAGATGAAGTCTCACCCGAGGTAGAGGCAGGGGGAGTTGCAAGACTCAGGTGTTTACAACCAGGATGGGACACAAATAAGTGATTACAATACTTAACAGGGCACTTAGCCAACAACATGTATGTAACATCCCGCTCTGGCGCACTGACAAAACTTATTCTTTGAGGACACTTGCTCGCAAGTGATCTGGATTTTTATGATGATGAACCACTTAACCTTGATGATTATGCATCATGATTGATGATAGGATGTTTTACTATTGCTATATACAGGTGCTATTGACTCAGTTTCATTGAGTGTGCAGGGTTTCGGACCTTGAGGATGTAGAGGCATCGGTGGAACTCCCTTGGACTCCGGATTGAGTCAGGGAGTGGGCTATTTGAGTTGT
>ML782188.1:31663-74835 GCA_009831015.1 Picea engelmannii
ATAAGATATTAATTCAAAGGGGTAAGATATTAATTATGAGAAGATAAGGTAATAAATGGGTTAGGTAGGGAAGTAAATGAGGGGTGAAGTCGGTGAAGGAGGGATATGGAGGGGAAGGAGGTTTACGAGAGGATCATTCTACGAGAGATGGGGGATGGATTTTTGGGGGCTCTTGGATTTGCAGAGAGGAGTGGAGTTTTGGAGTGGGATTGTATCAGTACAGGCACCGGGGTTGCTGGAGGTTTTGGGTACGGGGGCCAGGATATCCATATGATATCCTGGAGCTAGGAAGTTACCTAGTTGGCAGGGTGGAACTAGGTTTTGTGCAGTGTTTACATAGTGCAAAAACGATCAAGAAGGCAAGCAGACAAACAAAGGGTTATTAGCATCAGACTCAGGTATTTTAAATTATGCATTGTTTTTAATCTGTTATAAAAATTTATTATTCGTTGTTAAATTTAAGTTACTGAAGTTATTATTATGAAGATTATTATTCTATTATGAAGTTATTGCCTTAGTTTATGAAATAAATTGATGTTTAAATCTATTTGGCTATTACAGGGGGTGTGTTGAGCTCCAATTTTGTCATACTTTCCACCGTACAAATACACTCATCATTACACCTTCTCCCTGCATTTTGTCAATAATATATCGCTAATTACACCACAAACCTCCATTATCTCTTGTTATTCATCCTATGTGGTTAATACATAATTTTCCATATTTTTAGTGATTACAAGGATGATTATACAATAGTTTTGTCGATGATGGTTTAATTGTATGTTTCTATGTCCAAGAAACATGTTATGTATTGTTTAGTTTCCGATATATGCATTTTCCATGTTCCGGTACCTATACTATTCCTGTTCCGATACCCGCATTGCAAGTCATCCGATACTCCAAGTCATCTGGTACCAAAAGGTTCTATAGTCAACCGGTATCTGCATAGTCATTTAGTACTCATACTCCATGTCATATGGTACCCATAATCCATGTCATCTGGTACCCACACTCCATGTCATCAACTACTCAGCTCATCCGGTACCAATACTGCGCTCATCTGGTACACCAAGTCATTTGGTACCAGAAGGTTCTACAAGTGATCCGGTACCAGAAGGTTCTACAATCAACTGGTACATGCATAGTCATCTAGTACCCACACTCCATGTCATCTGGTACCCATAATCCATGTCATCCAATACTCATTTTATTCGGTACCAATACTGCGCTCATTCGGTACTCCAAGTCATCTGATACCATAAGGTTCTACAAGTCATCTAGTACTCACACTCCATGTCATCCGGTACCCATACTCCAGGTCATCCAGTACTCACACTTCATATCATATGGTACTCACAATTCAACACATCCAGTACTAGAATGTTCCAGAAACCATCTGGTACCAGAATGCTCCAGGTCATCTGATACTAGCATCAACAACAATTTGATACTAGAAATAATTAAAAATTTTGGAAAGTTTCTAGAGGAAAATCGAGGAGATGGGTTTTGTCCAAAGGGACATTTACATGCAGACAAATGAGGCAGAATTCAAACATCTCACACGTGTGCACCTCCATCTCAGGGGGAATGATTTTGCAAAAATTAGCAAAAATCTCAAACTGCCAAATTGCGCCTAGATTTCCTTGCACATGGTATAATATCTATAAATTCAAAGATATGGGTTTTGTCTAAAATATGGAAAATTGAGTAAGAAGAGGGAAATGTTTCAAAATTAGAATTGGTTTGGAAGATATGGGTGGATCCCTAACTCAAATCTACCCAAATTTCAATAAAACCCATATTTTTGAGGATTTTATCTAAAATTGTAAATTTGAAATCTGAGCATTGGGATTTAGTCCCATCCACTCCTCAATGATTTTTCATGTATAAATAAGCCTCATAGGGCTGTGAGAAAGAGCCATTAGTTTCATGAATATTTTGTAAATGAAAGATTTATTCTTGTGAGAAAGCCTTAAGGAGTTGTTAGCCATGTAAAAACAAAGTTTTTGATCTCAATGAAGAATTGATTGTTGCTACCACATTGATCATCCTTCTAGCTTGATCTGATTGTCTTCAAGAAACACTCACCTCCTGGGATGTACCCCTCAACGTGGGTAAGTGTTTCTATATTCTATTTGCTTGGTAGATTAACATTTCATTGTGTGTTTATTTCATTACAAGTCAATTTTAGTTTTGTTTGTTGATTAAGGTTGGTTGTCATTGATGTCAACCCTTGAAGAAAGTCCTGTAGCACAAAGGTTTGGGTAATGGACCTAAGTTTGTTTGATGGATAACGGTATGATTTTTGCTATATTTGAAGGTAATACTATTCTATATGGATAGTACATGTCATTCCATTTCTGGTGGTATGTGGAATGTCACATAGCTCCTCACAGCTTGAGAGTTATGGCCTTACGAAGTTGGAGGACCCTCATATGTCATCTAGAAGCCCCAAAAGGTCAAAGTAGTCAAAGTGGTTTAATAGATTTTAAAATGTAAATAATAAAGTGAAGTGATGAGTGTATTATAATTCAAAGTGAATACAAAATAAATTATTTCAATAATAAATTTAATGGATAAATTAGAAGTGGGTTAACCCTAAAATAAGGAAAGTGGGTCAAGTGACCTAGAAGATGTTTTTAAGGAAGCTACTTGGAGAGTATAAATAAGAGGCAAGACTCTCTCATTTTAATCACACTTGGGAATATTGAATATCTATAGGTGTCTGAGGTAACCAAGTATATCTAAGCCGAATTTCTGAGGGAAGGTGAAGAAAAGAAGGCCGAAATGCAAGGAAGGATAAATTCTTTTGATGGTGTTTTCTAAGGTATGTTATTTACAGGTCATCTCACCATTTTCGCTATAAATATTTTTCTATAATGATCCATACCGTGAAATTTCTATGCCATTGAAAAAACATACCCAAGTATCTTTGGTAAAAAATTCATCTTGTGGGTCGTTGTATTTTGGGAGTTACACTCCGTGGAAAATAGGGTTTGTGGCTAGTCTTGAAACTAGTCAAAAACAGGTGTTTCGGGTAAAAACGTCATACTTATTCATAACAGATCCAAATTCAGTGAGACAAAATGTTTTGGTTAGGGTATAGTTTGTAGTATTCTTTGTAACATTTTCAGATCAATTCCATGAATATTTCATGCGGGGCACGCTCTACAAGGTCGCTCTCTAGAATAAGCCAAAATTTAGCAAGGTACGCCATTTTTAATATAACTTCTTTTCTAAGAGGTTCCAAGTAGTGACACCTGGAGAAATTGCATAAAACACACTGAAGAAAATTTTGTATCATTTTCATATCTTTATACATTATAGGTTCAAAGTTATGATTACTTCAAGTTAGGGTTGACTAATCCAAAACTAGGCATGTGAGACTAAAGAAAAGTTTGATGAAAATGCTAGTCTCTTGTTGTTAAAGTTAAGGAAGGTTTGCAGAAATGTGATCATATATACCAGGTCTATTACACAACTACAAATCAGATTTGGATGATGAAATTGATGAGGGATTTTGGTTGAGGTACATGTTGAGTACATGGTTGAGACAAGTAGTTGATGAGTTGGCACATACATGGGGTGTATAGTTGATGATGCTGGTACATATTAATGAGTCATAGTTGATGAGTAGTTGAAAAATGATTGGTACATACTTGGTACATGGTTGGATGCACTTGTTTATGGTACATGTTGATTACATGTTGTTTGGTACAGGTTGGTGCATGGTTGATGCACTTGTTTATGGTACAGGTTGATTACATGTTGAGGTACAGGTTGATGCATGGTTCATATTTATTGGTATAGGTTTACAACAATATATCTCACAATGATAGTGTGATAGTGGTTCCATCATTTTACTTCTACTTCAGGGTGGCAGGATGGGGCAAGGACAGGTGGTTGTATCCACCTTCCGGTTGTAGCCGGAGAACATAGGGGGTTGTAGCCTCCTTCTGGTTGTAGCCAGAGAATTGGGGAGTTTGAGCTTCCCTCAGGTTGTAGCCTGAGAAACTAGGGGTTGGAGCCTCCTTCCAGTTGCAGCTAGAAAACAAAGGAAGTTGGTGCTTCCAATGAATGTAATTCTTCAAGACATATAAGAAAAAACATTATGTGGTTTTCTCCAGATTTGGGTTTCCACGTAAAATACTGGTGTACTGTGTATGTGTGTGATTGCTTATTTCTTACTGCTCATTATTGGATAATAATTCTACATTGATATAACATTTGAATAAAAATGATTATAATTATGCCATTATTGATTCACCCCCCCTCTTATTAATCCAACAATTGGTATTAGAGCAGGTTCCTTCAGAAATCAGTTTAACCAATGAAAGGTAGATCATGGAGAGTACCAACTCGTTTGAAAATGGAATACCATAGTTTGATGGAAAAAAGTATGCCTTTTGGAGCATAAGGATGAAGACATATATACAAGCACAGGGATTTCAAGTTTGGCAATCAATTGTAGATGAATACACAACACCAACAGTTCCACCAACAAATGACAAAGCAGTGAAACTCAGTGAGAATAATTCCAAAGCCAAAAATGCACTTTTGAATGGTCTCAGTGATACAATATTCACCAAAGTTGCACATTGTAAATCTGCTAAAGAGATTTGGGACAAGCTTTGAAATATTTATGAAGGAGATTCAAAAATCAAAGCAACAAAGCTTCGAACTTACAGAGGTCAGTTCAAACAACTAAAAATGAAGGAAGATGAATATATCGCAACCAACTTCTTACGAGTCGATGATACAGTGAATGCAATCATAGGATTGGGAGAAGAAATCGAATAATCTGTAATTGTTCAAAAGGTAATAAGATCTCTTCCTATGAGATTCAACCCTAAGATATAAGCACTAGAAGAAATATCAGATCTAAACTCAATAAGCATGGATGAACTGGATGGAATCTTCATAACATATGAGATGAGATTTGAACAGGAAAATCTAGATGTAAAAGAAGCAGCCTTCAAAGCATCCAAAAGATCAAAGAAAAAGAAAAATGAACAAGAAGATTATAGCAGCATCAACGATGTCTCGGAAGATGATGAAAAAGTGGCCAACTTTCTCAAAATACTGAACAAGGGAACCAACAATAGGTATAGAGGTAAGCTTCCTTTAATTTGTTTTAATTGTGATGGTATTGGTCATTTTGCTAACAAATGTCCTCATAAGAAAAAGAGAAATGATGAAGGTTACTCAAAAGGAAGAAAAACATATAAAGGTAAAAGAACTACAAAGAAAGTTTTCAAGAAAATCTTTTGCACCAAAGAAGACATCTCATCATCAGATGAAGATGAAGTTAGTGACAGTGAAACATGGAGAGTTCTATTCATGGCAGTAGAAGACTCTGATAAAGAAGACTCTGAAGAAGAATATGAAGAATCATATAAAGAAGAAATTGAACAGGAAGAAATTGACTTCCGAGAAGAATTAATGAGTTCCATAGAAGTTATCAGAAGAGAAAAGAAGAAAAACAAGAAACTACAAGAAGAACTAGATAAGAAAAAATACACTAAAGAACTAGAACAAATGATCACAAAATTGAAGGTTCAAATAGAAGAAGATAAAACAATTGAAGAAGCACTCAAAGAACAACTAGAAGGCAATGACAGGATCATTGAAAACCTGGAAGTAGAGATTGTCACACTAAGAAAGGATATTCAAAAGAAAAATATGCAGAATAGCTCAAAAGTTTTGGATAACATTATCAACAGTAAAAAATCTCATCTTGACAAGTCCAGATTTGGATACAATTAGACAGAAAAGGGATCAAGATCCAAAACAAAAGAGAAAGAAACAAATCCAAAAAGCTATGCAGAAACAATCAAAGGGGATAAAAAGATATACAAGAAAGATTACAAGGACACTTCTCCACCGAGAAGATTCAGATTTAAGAATCAACAACAGATAGACATGCCTCAACAAGAAGAAGGATTCATAAGAGCACCTCCTTTTAGAAGATCTTCAACTACCAGGTATCAAACTATATTTTTTGGTTTATGTTATGCATGTAATAATTTTGGACATAAATTTGTAAATTGTAGAGCTAACAACAGGAAAAATAACTACTTTGAGAGCCATACACAAAGGGGTTATTCAAGAATACCTAGTGAAACATAGAGAAGAAGTTACAATAGGTTTGAATCTTTGAGAACTGAAGTGGAATTTTACAAATGTAACAATTTTGGACACATGGACAAAAATTGTAGAATGGCAGTCCCTCCTAAAGAACCTCAACAGAGTCACAAACAAGAACCTCAGAAAACGACATGAATAAGAAAGCAAGATCAGTATAACAATGAAGAATGCACAGTCGCTCTACAAGATAAACAGAATAAACATGGTTGGTATGTTGATAGTGGATGTTCAAAACACAAGACAGGTGATAGAGACAAGTTTCTTATATTACAAAAGGAAAGAAATGGATCAGTCTCCTTCGGAAATGACGATTCAGCCAAAATCATTAGAAAAGGCACAGTCCGAATTGAGAACAAGAATGAAAAGGCAAAAAATGTTCTACTAGTAGAAGATATGAAACATAATATTTTAAGTGTAAATCAAATGTGTGACCAAGGTCATAAATTTACTTTCAATTCACAAAAGTGTGAGATAAGAAAATAAGGTTTAGGGAAATTGATCGCTATAGCTGCAAGAACTTCAAGCAACATATATGTGTTAAGTGAATTTGGAAATGAAAAGTGTTGTCTAGGAAAAGAATATGAAAGTTGGCTATGGCACAAAATAATGGTTCACATGCATTTTGATAACCTTGTCAAAGTTAGCAAAAGAGAAGTAGTCAGAAAAATGCCATAGATCACGAAACCAACCAACACTTTATGCAAGCATTGCCAACAAGGAAAGAAAACAAAGACTAGGTTCAAATCAAATGAATATTCAACAACAAAACCACTAGAAATTGTACATATTGATATAGTTGGACCAACTACAACAAAACACTTAAAAGGTGAGAGATACTTTATGTTATTAGCTGATGATTATACCAGAATGATTGCAGTTTTCTTTCTCACGAATAAGTTAGAAGATTTTGAAAATTTCAATATCTACAAGGAAATGGTTGAAAATAAGATGGATTCAAGAATCAAATGATTAAGATCGGATAATGGAGGAGAATTCACCTTAAAGGAATTTATGGACTACTGCAGCAATCATGGAATAAAAAGGAAATTATCTTTCGCTAGGACACCTCAATAGAATGAAGTTGTTGAAATAAAGAACAGGACAATACAAGAAATGGCTCGAACAATGATAATGGATTCAAAGTTGACAGATATTTTTTGGACACAGGAAGTGCATACAACATTTCACATTCAAAATAGATTAATGCTCAGAAACAACACTGATAAAAATCCCTACGAGCTATGGAAAGGAAGACCAGCAAATGTGAAGCACTTCAGAGTTTTTGGAAGCAAATGCTACATCAAAAAAGAAGATGGCATAATGAGAAATTTTGACTCTCGTGTGGACAAAGGAATACTTGTTGGTTACTCAAGTACAAGGAGAGCATACAAGTGTTAAAATCTAAGATTAAACAAAGTTATGGAAGACATCAACATAACAATTGTTGAAACAAGCAGATCATAATCAAAGGAAGAAGAAAACAAATCAAAGGAACAACTTTTCGAAGAAGAAGATGAAAAAGAAGTAGAAGAGGAAGATGAAGATGAAGAGAATCTGACAGAAGCAGAAGAACAAGTTCAACAAGTATCTCCAAAGACACCTAGCAAACGAGTACAGAAGAATCACCATTCAGATCAGATTATTGGAAACAAAGATGCAGGAGTTGAGACTAGAAGAAAAATCCATTCACCAGAACAAACACACCTAACACTCTTATCTACAATTGAACCAAACTGTTTTGAAGAAGCCAACAAAGATTAATTTTGGAATAAGGCCATGGATGAAGAATTTGATCAAATAGAGAAACATGACACTTGGGAATTGGTTCCAAGACCAAAGAAAAAGAATGTGATCGATATAAAATGGGTTTTCAGGAATAAATTGAATGAAGATGGACAAGTTACAAGGAACAAAGCTAGATTGGTATGTAAAGGATATGCACAGATTAAAGGAATCGACTTTGAAGATACATTTTCCACAGTTTCCAGAATGGAAACAATCCATTTTCTTTTAGCTTATGCATGCTCAAAAAATGTTAAAGTATATCATATGGACGTAAAATCATCTTTTCTGAATGGGAAACTTGAAGAAGAAATCTACATTGAACAACTAGAAGGATTTCAATTGTCAGAGAACACAGACTATGTGTGTAAATTAAAGAAGGCCTTGTATGGTCTAAAACAAGCTCCTAGAGCATGGTACTCTAGATTGGATAAGTATCTGCAACAGGCAGGGTTCAGAAAAGGTAGTGCAGACAACAACCTCTACATCAAGGTAAGTCAAGGTAATATTTTATTAATTGAATTTTATGTTGATGATATTAATTTTGGTAGTGATGATGACAGGTTAAGGCAGAAATTTGCAAAATACATGCAGAATGAATTTGAAATGTCATTACTTTGAGAACTATCCTTCTTTCTGGGACTTTAGATACATCAAAGCAACCAATGAATTTTTATTTCTCAAACCAAGTATATCAGAGAAATGTTAAAGAGGTTCATAATGGAAGATTACAAACCAATTATCACTCCCATGCAAACCAATTGTAAGTTGAGAAAAGATGACGATTCAAAGTCTACAGATCAGAGGCAATAAATGCCAATGATTGGAAGCCTACTATATGTGACATCATCCAGACTAGATGTAATACAGGCAGTTGGACAGGTGACATGATTTCAAGCAGCACCAAAGGAATCACATGTATTAGCAGTAAAGAGGATCTTCAGATATCTCAAAGGAACAAAAGAGTTTGGATTATGGTATCCAAAAGGAAAATATCTATCACTTATTGCCTACACAGATGCAGATTGGGCAGGTTGTATTGATGATCGATGAAGCACCAGTGGAACAATGTTCTACTTAGGTGAGTGTTTGGTATCATTGCTAAGAAAGAAACAATCATCAATATCTCTCTCTATAGCCGAGGTAGAGTATATTGCAGCAACAACATGTTGTACAGAGGTTCTTTGTATGAAACAAACTTTGACAGATATATAGGTTGAGTATGATGAGCCCATTCCAATATATTGTGATAATACAAGTGCCATCAGTATCTCAAAAAACCCGGTGATGCACTCCAAGATGAAGCACATTCCAATCAAGTATCACCTTCTACGAGAACATGTTGGAGAAAAGAACATTAGAGTTGAGTATATGGGCACAAAAGAACAAGTGGCAGACATATTTAGAAAACCACTTCCACGAGAATCCTTTGAATATCTTCACCAAAAACTTGGAGTTATTTCTACTCCAAAATGAATGATTTTCGAATGCTTATCTTATATGTCTTATATGTACATAAGGAAGCACCATAAGAGGAAAGTTTAGTCAGGGGGATCAACCCCAGATGGAAAGATACCTTTGCCATTGATGACAAAGGAGGAGAGATTTATCAGATGTAGAGGACAGAGGCAGATTTATCAGATGCAGAGGACAGAGACATGGTTCCAGGGGGAGCATGAGTGATATGATTTCAGTATTTCATCATAGTGTTTCCATCAATTCCAAAGGGGGATATTGTTGATTAAGGTTGGTTGTCATTGATGTCAACCCTTGAAGAAAGTCCCGTAGCACAAAGGTTTGGGTAATGGACCCAAGTTTGTTTGATGGATAACAATATGATTTTTTATATATTTGAAAGTAATACTATTCTAGATGGACAATACATGCCATTCCATTTCCGGTGGTATGTGGAATGTCACATAACTCCTCATGGTTTGAGAGTTATGGCCTTACGAAGTTGGAGGACCCTCATATGTTATCTAGAAGCCCCAAAAGGTCAAAGTAGTCAAAGTGGTTTAAGAGATTTTAAAAGATAAATAATAAAGTGAAGTGATGAGTGTATTATAATTCAAAGTGAATACAAAATAAATTATTTTAATAATAAATTTAATGGAGAAATTAGAAGTTGGTTAACACTAAAATAAGGAAAGTGGGCCAAGTGACCTAGAACATGTTCTTAAGGAAGCTTCTTGGAGAGTATAAATAAGAGGAAAGACTCTCTAATTTTAATCACACTTGAGAATATTGAATATCTATAGGTGTCTGACGTAACCAAGTATATATAAGGTGAATTTCTGAGGGAAGGTGAAAAAAACAAGGCTGAAATGCAAGGAAGGATAAATTCTTTTGATGGTGCTTTCTAAGGTATGTTATTTACAGGTCATCTCACCATTTTCACTATAATTTTTTTTATATAATGATTCAGACCGTGAAATTTCTATTCCATTGAAAAAACATACCCAAATATATGTGGTAAAAAATATATCTTATGGGTCATTGTATTTTGGGATTTACACTCCGTGGAAAATAAGGTTTGTGGCTAGTCTTGAAACTAGTCAAAAACAGGTGTTTCGGGTAACAATGTTATAACTTCTTCATAACAGATCCAAATTCAGTGAGACAAAATGTTTTGGTTAGGGTAAAATCTATAGTATTTTTTTTAATATGTTTAGGTCAATTCAACAAATATTTAATGCGGGGCACGCTCTACAAGGTCACTTTCTAGAATAAGACAAAATTCAACAAGGTATGCCATTTTTGCTATAAGTCCTTTTCTGAGAGGTTCCAAGTAGTGACACCTATAGGAATTGCATAAAACACACTGATGAAAATTGTGTATCAATGTCAGATATTTATACATTACAGTTTCAAAGTTATGATTACTTCAAGTTAGGGTTGTTGACTAATCCAAAACTAGGCATGTGAGACTAAAGAAAAGTTTGATGAAAATTCTAGTCTCTTGTTGTTAAAGTTAAGGAAGGTTTGCAGGAATGTGATCATATACACCAGGGATATTACAGAGCTACAAATCAGATTTGGATGATGAAATTGATGAGGGCTTTTGGTTGAGATACATGTTGAGTACATGGTTGAGACAAGTAGTTGATAAGTTGGCACATACATGAGGTGTATAGTTGATGATGTTGGTACATACTTGGTACATGGTTGGATGCACTTGTTTATGGTACAGGCTGATTACAGGTTTTTTGGTACAGGTTGGTGCATGGTTGATGCACTTGTTTATGGTACAGGTTGATGCATGGTTCAGCTTTATTGGTACAGGTTTATAACAATATATCTCACAGTGATAGTGTTACAGTGGTTCCATCATTATACTTTTACTTTAGGGTGGAAGGACGGGGCAAGGACAGGTGGTTTTCGCCACCTTCCAGTTGTAGCCAGAGAACATAGGGGGTTATAGCCTCCTTCTGGTTGTAGCCAGAGAATTGGGGAGTTTGAGCTTCCCTCAGGTTGTAGCCTAAGAAACTAGGGGGTTGGAGCCTCCTTCCAATTGCAGTTGGAAACAAAGGAAGTTGGTGCTTCCAATGAATGTAATTCTTCAAGACATATAAGAAAAACCATTATGTGGTTTTCTCCCGATTTGGGTTTCCACATAAAACACTGGTGTACTGTGTATGTATGTGATTGTTTATTTCTTACTGCTCATTATTGGATAATAATTCTACATTGATATAACATTTGAATAAAAATGATTATAATTACGCTATTACTGATTCACCCCCCCTCTTAGTAATCCAACATTGTTATCATTTGAGTTAAAGTTTTGTTAATTTTATGTTGTTGCATTAGATGGATGAATTTACACTCAGATCACATTTCTCTATTGAGTACAATATTACACTTCTTAAGATTTGAGTCTAGTCTATAGTCCTTCCATTACTTATGTGTGCTTATATTTATGCATATCCTTTCAATGCTCTATTTTCGTGCTTAATTAATTGTGGACAATATTCCCTTGCTTCCATGCTTCACTCTGATCTATTTAATCATTCAAACCTCCCTTTGCACCTATCATTTTCCACCATTGATTTTCCATCCTACTCACACATCGAAACCTACTATTCAATTCACATATCCATTCACCTATTTTACGTTGTCCCAAATAGTGTAAAACAATGTTGTTCCATTTTCCATATATAACCATTCTCTTCTATATTCACCTCATATTTCCTCACACAATTTGCTCCTTAGTCATTAATTTGATTATACATTATAATCAGTTAATTACAAGAGCATATTGTTTCTGTCTCTTCCTCATTTTCTGTTTATTAGTTATTGAGTTTAAATGCTTCCTTCATATCTCAATTACACAGAAAACCACTTCCTTTTCTCATATTCATTCTTTTCCTTTCCATTCCTTTCTTTTTCCTTTACTTTATGGATGTATTCATTTGATGAGTGGTTTTGAGTTTAGGATGCGTGATTTTACATTTGCTTAATATTTCTACAGTTTAAGTTTGGATTTCTTTAAGAATTATTTATGTTCTTAGTCAATTTTGTTTTTGCATTTTTTTGTACTAAGTCTACTCTTATTTTCACACTAATTTCCTCTCTTGTTTTTGTTATTGATGAATGATTTTGTTATCATTTTGTAGGATAGAATTTAATCCTCCCATTTTAGGATAGATCTTTACAATAAATTGTTGATCGCATAGTTTTGTTTTAGTATTTCATTTTGGTTGGCTTCTTATTGCAAGTTTCTAGCTTCAAACACCAACGGACAGATTAGAGGTCTAACTCATGAGATATGGCCTTCCCTAATTGGAATTCTTCCTAAGGTGTTAGTTTGTATCATGAATTTCATTTCCATTTGCTTGTTTCTTTTATTGCATTTAATTTTGGATCCACTATAGGAAATAATCATTGAAGGACATAAAACTTAAGTAAGCTACCCATGATTAATCACACAAACATCACCCTGAGTGCATGAAATACTTTGATATAAGACTTTATAACACTAAGTTATTCCCACATCCCAGTGATGAATCCTTAGTGTTAATTTCCTGCAGTGTGGGTTTGAAGATTTTTTTGTCGGCTTTAGATTAGGTTAGCCTATGCTCTTATCCCGCATTTCTTGTGCTTGCACCTCAAAGATTATGAGCCATGGTTGATAATTAAATGTGGAAATTAATAGTGCATATATTTAGCCCAACACAAAGTATAAAGAGAAGGTAAAGTAAGAGATAGACTGAATGTTAGAAGAAACAATCATTGAACCAGTAGTAGAATCAGAATGGATAATTCCAATGGTGGTGCAATATAAGAAAACATGGGGAATCATAATTTGTGTATACCTAAGAAAGCTAAATGACACATGTATGCATGATCCATTTCTAGCACCTTTTATGGATGAATTTATAGAGAATGTAGGGGGGCAGGAGGCCTAATTTTTCATGGATGGATTCTCGGGATATCACCAGATAAATATTGTGTAGGAAGACATTCATAAGACTACATTGGAAATAGAGTGGGGAAGCTACCAATACACAATGATGCCTTTTGGGATGAAGAATGCACCTGCAATTTTTTCGAGAGTAGTTATTGCAGCCTTTAAGGAATTTATTCATAAGTTTCTTATTTAGATTATTGGACTATGTTTAGTCTATTAAAATATCATATAGAAGTACCGATATTAATGTTGGATAGGTGTAGACAATGTTATATTTCATTGAATTTGAAAAAATATATTTTATGTGCACCTTTTGAAATTTTGTTGGGCCATGTCATATGAAAGCAAGGTTTACTAGTGGATCCTACCAATATTGTAGCGATTATGGACTTACCACCACCTACATCCATATGAAAGTTAAGAGAAACATTGGGCCATACAAGATACTATAGGAAGTTTATTAAAGGATATACGTAGATTACAACATTGATGGAGAAGTTGTTGAAGAAAAAATATAAATTCTAGTGGAATGAGGATTTCTAGAAAGGTTTGGACACATTGAATCAGAAGTTAGTGACTTTGCCAATTTTGATATTCCCATATTGGAAGAAAGAATTTCATGTTCATGTGGGTGCGTCATCCATAGCTTTAGGCATAGTATTATCTCAACCAAGAGAAGGAGAGTTAGACCACCCAATTGCATTTGAAATAAGGAAGTTGTCAAAAAAATAAAAGAACTACACTACAATAGAACAAGAGGGGTTGGCAATGGTATGTGCATTGCAGAATTATAGACATTATTTGTTGGGTTCTCATTTCAAGATGTATACAAAGAACTTTGCACTAAGATACTTAATGAACAAGCTAGTGTTGGGAGGTAGAATTTGTAGATGGTTACTTTTGTTCCAAGAATATGAATTTGAAGTCATCGTTAAGCCAATAAAATTGAATGCAGGACCATATCACTTATCACACATTCTATCAGGAGAATATGCAGAGAATCTAGATGATAGTTTTATGGATGCACATTTATTTGAAGTTCAAATGGTGGACGACTAATTCATAGAATTTATGCAATTCTTAAGTAGATGAATGGCCTCATCGGACATGACAATTGCACAAAAGAAACAATTAGTGGTTAAGGCAGCGAACTATCAACTAATCATAGGAAAATTATATAAGTTAAGTGTAGATGAAATATTAAGATGTTGTGTGTTAGAGCATGAAATACGGATGATACTATTAGAATCACATGATGGTATTGCAGGAGTACACTACACAGGTAAAGAGACAATGCATAATATTTTGTGTGTAGGTCTCTAGTGTCCCTCACTTCATAAGGATGCTAAAGAATATTTCTAGGCATGTGATGTTTGTTAAAGGGTTGGAAATCCATCCAGAAGGGATGAGATTCCATTGCATCTACAAGTTACACTACATGATTTTGATAAATGGGAAACAGATTTCGTTGGACCGATCAATCCACCATCCAGGAGATCAGGAGCTAGGTATATAATCACTGTGATAGAGTATTTGACCAGATGGAAAGAAGTAGCACTGATCACATACTACAACGTGGAGACTACTGTGCGATTTCTATTTGAGAATGTCGTTACATGATTTGGTTTCCTGTGCATGTTAATGAGTGATCAAGGGACACACTTCCTAAATAAGGTGATTGCAATATTGACTAAGGAGTTTCAAATTCACCATCAGAGGAGCATGCCATATCACCCTCGAGAAAATGGGATAGTAGAATCTTTCAATAAAATTTTAGAGAATGTTCTGACAAATATCTGCAATGTAGGAAGGGATTAATGGGACTTAAGGATCCCTGCAATATTATGGGAATATAGGACCAAAGGGAAAAAAAATTGACAAGACAAACATCTTTTAGGTTGGTATATGGGCAAGAAGCAGTAATTCCAATGGAATTTATTGTGCCAAGCTTGTGTGTTGCATCCATTACTTATATTTCAGACTCTGGCACAATAGAGGGAATATTGTCACAATTGTTACATCTTGAGGAAGATTGATTTGTCACAGGATTTTATCAAAAAGTCCGGAAGGAAAGAGAAAAATCATGGCATGATAGGAATATTAATTTTTTTTTTTTGACTTAGTGTTGTTATATGACATCAAGTTCATGCAGCACCCAGGGAAGTTTAGGATGCATTGGTTAGGTCCATATGTGATCAAGTATGTGGCAAAGGGAGGTGTTGTGCAACTAGAAATGTTGAATGGTGAAGTCTTGTGGGGACTTGTGAATGGGAGTTGGATGAAACTTTATAGGGACAACCGACCATATGCGTACTAGTCTAACCTACACAGGAACCTATGTATCGTAGTAGTGTATTATAATAAGAAAAAGAAAGAAAAAGAGGAAAAAGAAAAATAAAAATAAAAGAAACAACATAAAAAGTAATAAATTAAGTGAAGGAAAGAAAACAATAGTTAGAGTGTTAGTCAAGGGTCAAGAAGTTAAGATTGTTTAGAGAAAGAAATAAATAAGAGAATTTCGTGGATGAGAATGAAGAGGAATCAAGATACATATACAAAAAGAGTAAGTGAACAAAAGAAGTGAGTTATGCACTGATAAAGGATTGTGAAAAGGAAGTGAATTGCGTGTAGAATAAAAGATTGTGCAACAAACAAACAAATAAGCCAGAAAAATGCATAGAAGAAGAAGATAGACAATTAAAGGCATTAGAGAGTGGAAATAATGGGTAAAAATTAGTAATGATGAGACATCATGGATATGCGTAGTCATAAATGGAAAGCACTGATGGAGATCATAACAGACTGGCAGATCGAGGAAAATATCTAGCGAAGGATTTAGAATTAATGCAATGTTAAAGTAGGTATTGATTGCACAACACTAGTGGATTATATAGTTAATTTAGGTGCGAAGGTAAATGGATAGCTCTCGAAGGGGAAACAAATATGTTGAGGGGTCGACGGGACAACATTATTTTTATTTCGAGTTTGCAGTGAGTAGAGAGAGCTAAAATCTGTGTTGCAGAGCCCTGTGAAACACCATAGAGTCGAAGTAGTTATCATAGGTAAAAATATTGCAGAGATGGAATCACCAAAGGCAACAACATCAAAACATAAGAAAACATGAACTCAAGTAGCAACAACACTACCAGGAGTTGAGGAGACATCATGAGCATCCTCGTTCGAGCTGACATTTACAAGAGACTACATTCCACTAAGGAAGGATGATTCCAAACCAGTTAAGTTAAATAAGGATGCTAGGTATGAATTGGTGACACCGAAAATCCCAACTAGGGTAATCATTGAGGAGGATATGCTAGGAAAGGTTCTATAACTAAAATATGTGAACCATGACATCACATATACAACAAAGTTCCCCTAACTTGCACCAAACACCTACTTGGAGATGAAAATATATGCAAAGATGTACTTTCCCATAGTTGAGCCGAAGGTATGGGCTAGAGGGTTGGATCAATCTGGCCTATTGAATCTATTTGACATACCACACTTTGGCAGGAGCCAGAATATTAATGCATGTGTAAATATGTTATTAACTTGTGTGAACAACGACTACTTGTGGTTAGATAGAACAATTTATGTAGGCACAAATTTAATTATGTTAATCACAAGATTACCATCACATGGGAAAGATACTACATTGTTGTTCATAGATAGAAAGAATGAGAAGGCTCTGTCAGAGGCCATAAAGGAAAAATTCCACATAGTTAGAGGTGTGCGCAGTTTGGATGTGCCAGGTATATGTGACCCAACGATATGATTTGTGATGCAAGCATTGGAGTGAAAATCGCTGAGAAAGTGCAGGAAAGGCCAAGTGCTTGTAGGCATGATATTTGCAAGCGATAAATGTGTAGAAGGTGTAATGATGAGATGGGAATCATTTTTACTAAACCAGTTCTTGATAGACTACATGGAAGAACAAAACAAAGGAATAGAATTCTACTATTCCTGGTTATTACTTCTAATCATGTTAGAAGCATGGAAATAACCATAGGATGCACAGTTTCTGGGTATGAGAGGTAAGTCGTTCTTGGCCTCCAAGTATCAGAACTTGTGGTACATGACACACAAGGTATGGAAACTAGACAATAATATTGAATTCTATCTGTACAAGGAAATGATTAGCCAGTGTATCCAGGGTACACCACGAATTTTTCCACAACTTGTAGAAAATTACAAATTGATTGCACGGTTCATGGAAAACTGTCATTATATGTACATACAAGAAAATAAAGATCCGAGAGAGGAATGGGTCAATACAAAGTAAAAAATAATAGAGGAGGACATATAACTAATTATGTAGGATTGGGACATAGTCTGGAAGGTCCCGTCGAATGAAAAAGAAAAGGAAACAAAATATCTTGACATTGAGGAAGTACAAGGCCAAGGAAACAATGTAAGAAAGAAGAGGAAATACATAGAGAAAGAGAAGGAAAAATCAATGCCACATCAAAAGAAGTGGAAAGTGGACAAAGAAAGGAGTCCATTGGCAGTGACAAAAGATGACTTCGAGAGGTTTGGGGAGTAAGTTAAGGAGATCGCCAATGACATGTTTCAACATGTAGTAGAGGAGAAAGAAGGACTGAATATAAATATATGGGAAGAAATGATTTCACTGTGCCAATTGATGGAAGAAGCCAAGATAGAAACTACATAGAAAACAAATGAAGGACCAACAACAAGCACATCAAAGATAGTAGAAGAAAGACCAACAATATCTTATACATTAGAGGTAACGGGGGAGAGAAAGAAAATTAAGTTGGCACCAGGGGTGATTGTGTTCCCATCAGTGGAAATGCAGGAGAAAGTGTGTGCACTAAGTCACTTTGACCTAGTCTTATCACAGACACCGAGAGAAATTTTTCATTGTAGGCTAGCATAGTGAAAGAATTGAACCTACACACAAAAAAAACATTTGATGAATTGGTTAAGGCCACAACAGAGATTGCAAGCATTCATATTGACTACAACAGAGTTGAACAAGAAAAGGGATGTAGTTGTGTAGAAGGAATAACAAGTGAAGCAAGCATTTGAAAAGGTTTTCAAATAGATTCTAAAGGTACAAATGGAGGTTGATACTCCATTGGAAGATATGGTATCAAAGATCAGAAAATCCATCCAGGGATTTTGAACAGAAATTGTTGAGTTAGAAACACAAATGACACCAATCACACCCCTGGAAGAAAGAGACCAAATTGAGAAAACAGTAAGCACAGTAGTGGAAAGTATCAGTACTTTGGAAGAAAAATGTGATAATTTTTATGAAGATAACAAAAACGTCTGGAATCAACTATTGGAGGATGTCAAATTACAGATTATTGAATAGAAGAGTCAAGCTACACAGGGGAAGGCTCAGAAGATTAAGGAAATGATCAACAATTTTCCACCAGCTAAGAACATGACGACAATGCAAGAGAATAAGAAACTATACCTTGATATCAAACAAATAAGGGTCGAGCATCAAGAACACATGCAAAAAATAGAGATGTTGCAGGAAGAATCATTAAAAGTTGCAGAGGAAATAACAAAAGCGAAACACACAATGAAACATGCAATGGAATAAGATGAAGAGAAACATCAGACTCATATCACTACAGAATTAGTAGAAACAATTTTTTTAAATGAAACATAGGTCAAGGAGAAGACCAACACAATGATCCAGGTGGATATTGGTGGCCACCCACCTTTTCCAATTGGCTCATCTTAGCAGTTTTTCATTTTGGCAGGTTTTTCCTAGTTTTTGGGTCCTAAACTTTCAAGGTTGTTTTGAGGCCCTAAACAACGTTTTTAGGGATCACCACAGTCAAAGAATATATGAATTCATATTTTTATGGTGTAATGTGTAGTCCTCGGATATACATTTCCAATGGGATATTGTGCACCTAAAACAAAGATTGTATGAAAAAGTTATGACCCCAGAAAATTGATGTACCGACTTACCCCAACGGGGTCCACATGAATTTTGGTGCTTCATATCCTAAGGTTAGGTTTTTGGATGTCTAGGGTTTTGGAATTCATGTTGATTGTAAAAAGGATTTCAAAGACTCATTGTACTCATATTATTGTGAATGAGTGCAATCATCACATCTCTTCTCAGAGATAAGCTGCCACCATTCTAGCAAGCTTGTTTTCAGTCTACATTTTACAGTTTCAACATATTTATTTATTGAATAGAATGAAGTTTTATTGTATCTCTATTATTTTTTTTTTTGTATCTGTGTTAATAATAATAATAATATTTTTTTTTCATTTCGTTATGTTCAGAAAATATGGATAAGTGGTATCAGAGCGATCTGCTCCTTGTTGTTCTTAGTGCATGTCCCCGACGAGGTCAGGGTACAAAGAGTTGGGTCTCAAGTTTGTTTCTCTTGAGGAAAATAAATATCGCACACCCAAGTGACCTACCATCGAAGGAGAAAATAAACATGAAGGGATAGGAGATCCTTTCAAATTATTGCTCGAGGAATCCCTCGTGAAACAGAGAAATGAGATGATGGATAATTTTGTGTAAATCCTTCGACAACTACCAACAGATGATGCATATTACTTAAGTGGAGGTGTCGCCCCCTTAAGGTACATATAAAATTTGATATTCCTATATTTTATGGTCAAATAAACGTATATGTTGTAGACAAATGGTTGAATATGCTAGAAGGGTATTTTTCTTTCCATAACTTTTCGAATAGAGAAAAGAATACTTTTGCACTCCTCAAAGTTGTCCCCCATGTCAAAGATTGTAGGGAGACTTTTTGTGAGAAAAAGGAAAGAGAAGAACCCTCATTATTTACATTCGCTCACCTAGGAGTCCTTCCGAGATGCTATTAAGGAACAATACTACCCTGTTGGAAGTTATGATGACCTGTATACAAAATATAGCACACTGCGCAAGGAAAGGGACCAAGAAGTGCCAGAGTTCACAAATATATTCCATACCTTGCACACCAAGTTGGGTATCAAATATTTTGAGAGACATCTGGTGCTCAAGTACCATGGTGGTATTAATAGATACATCTAGGAAGAAATGGAGTTTCTTGACATCTCATCCTTGGGTGCGGCTTATCGATATGTCGTCAAAATATAGTAGAAGCTTAAAAAAAAGACACAAAATTTTGGGTCTGGGAAACCCTCACATCATAATCAAGGAAAGGGCAGCCTAAACCTGCAGAAAAAGGGGTAGAGAAAATATGGACATCCTTGGTACAACCAGTATAAGACACAAATAGAGAAGGACATTGAAAGCTGAAGAAATATATCAAGAAGTGGTGTGGCTTTCATAACATCCCTTAGCATAACATTGTTTATTGTCGCTCAAAGTAGTCATTGGTGGCTGAGGTGAAAGCATCTTAATCAAATGTGGGTTTCAACGTTGATTCAGAACTAGAAAAGTGGAGACATATCATTGACGCAAAACCCAGTTCCACCATTGCTACCACCAAGATCCATCTCGGTGAACTTGATGAGCCAGAGGAAGGAGAGAACCTCTTTAATTCACATATGTGGGTGAAAGGCACCCTGATGCACTTCATCATTGATAGAGATATCCATAATAACCTCATCTCCGTGGAGTTCATCAAGCTGGTGGCCCTACCGATATTGTTGCACCCCTATCCCTACACCATCAGATGGCCCTTCCAAGGAAGAGATCTTTGTGTCAGCCAATAGTGTCACATGACCTACGACATTAATCCCTTCAAAGATGAGGTATTGTGTGATGTTTCTCCCCTTGAAGTTTTTGATGTTCTTTTGGGCCAACCTTATTTATAAGAACATCATGCTTTATATAAGTCCTGGCCTCATAGTGTTATTATTACTTTGGAAAGAAAATTGTACATGATACTCAAGGTAGTCCCACCTAGTGCCATTTCCTTGATCTCTACCAAGAAATGCAGGAAGTTCATCTCTCAGACCGAGAAGTTTGTCTTCTTCATGATTCACTCTCAGAGTGAGAAAAAAATTGCAGCCACATCCATGGCCTTCGCAGTTGACCTCTCCATGTAGCAGAAGCAAGTGGATAATGTTGTGGAAGAATACAAAGACATATTATCCTCACCTATTGGGGTACGTCTACACTGTTAGGTCAAGCATTCAATTGATCTGAACCCCAAAAAATCGCTACCCAATAGGAAAGTATATTTCCACTATATGTTATAAAATGAGGAGATCAAGTGTCATATCCAAGAAATGCTCCAAAAATGGCACATCTAACCTAGATCATCACCTTATGGAAGCCCGGTCATTCTTGTGCAGAAGAAAGATGGGACATGGTGACTCTGCATTGATTACCGGGCCCTAAATAAAATCACAGTCAGGAATCAGTACTTGATTCCCTAAATTGATGATCTCCTTGATTAGCTCAAGGGGGCCAAATACTTTAGTAAGATTGATCTGAAGTCTGGCTACCATTAGGTCCAAATAGAGAAGACATATGTATGGAAGACAAAATAAGGTCTTTTTGAATGGATGGTTGTTGGATGTATGGGATGACCTAGGCTCTACCTTATTTCCCCAACAAAACCCTATTCACCATTGGCCCTTCTGGTAAACCAAAAGGCTACATCATGCACAAAGTGCACAATGCAGTCTCACCCGAGATGACTTATGGGTAACTGTGGGGCACATATGTCTACAATCATGGAAGAGATTGGGGATGTTCCTTTTACTTCTACTTTAACATGAAATCTACCATAACATTCATCATATATACTATTTTATTCGTTCAATAACATTCACTCAACATGATTATTCTAGTGTGTGCTAGCAATAAACCCTAACAGATGCATTCATATTTCCATTCATTCATCATTAAGAATACAAAATCAACACAACACACATAGAGACATCATTTTTACCATGGTTCACCACCCGTGGGCTATGTCCACACACATCTTCTGCTTCTTATTATTATTCTTCATAAAAAAGGTTCCTGCGCTGCGTGCATTACATCATGGGTTTAGTACTGGTGCATGAGGATGACCAGTGTCACACCAAGCTCCACAGATTGCAACCTGACCCTCACTTACATCTCAAAACTGACTCCATTTGAGCTCCGCAGCTCCCAACAAAATAGATACTTCGGCTCAAGACTCAAAAGTTCTCTAAAATTAATTTCTTCACAATGATGATTGATTCACTTCCTTTTCTATCTACCTCATATGTCCTCTATTTATACAAAAAAATGGGTAAAACCCCTTACATCATGACTCAAAACATTAATTATAAGTGGAATCCACTTGTCTACTTTCTAATTTCCTTCCACGTCGTTGGTCTTCGATCCAACCCTTCCTTTCTTTGACTTTCTGCTGGCCTTCCTTCTTTCCCGGTGCATTGCTTCCTTTACCCTTCTATCATGTTGCTTTCCCTTCTTTCTAGGTGAGTGTTGCTTCCTTGGTCATTTCCTTAGTTTTTATCCTCGTTTACTGCGTTGAACCCCAAAATTTCCTTCTCCAAGAAGCCCCCAACACTAACTTGTGGGTCGTCCTGAGCCACTCAAGCAGTGTGTGCCTCCTGTATAGATTTCTATAATGTCTAGAAATTCTTCGTGAGTGTTGTTAGCGCCATCATTTTTTCAGTTAGAGTCTTTCTTATTATATTAAGAGTCTGTGTGTCAAAGAGTGTGAGGTCAAGTATCGAACAATGAACAGTTCGAAGTCAACAAGTGGTCAGTTGGCCCTTGGAGTCAAGAAGGGATGTTAGAACCAAAACATGTGTAAGGGATAAAAATATTTTCCCAAAGAGTCGGGTCCTGTCAGAAGAGAAGTTCTTACATCCCTAATGTTGAGGCAAGTTGTTAAAAGGAAGTTGCATTGGCAGGAGAAGTGACCATCATAAGCTCATTATGGAGTCAGAAAGAATGAAAAATCATGGCGCTCGTATCACATATGTTGTACAAATATTATTAGTTGTACTTCACACACTCTAAAGTGTACCCTTCACATGGATATGCTGTGAAAATATTCAAGCTTGATTAAAATCCTCCAGTCACCATGGATTCAATGTCCCCTGGCACATTTTCATCTCTCGCCTTCTAGATTATAAATTTCGAGCGTTCTGCATGTATTCTGTTCACTAGCTAAGTTTATGCACTGCCTGTAATTCTTCTTGCAAGCCCAGGTTGATTGATACTACTACCTTTTCCCCTTTCCAAATTCATTGCACGTAGAATGAATACGCGTTGCACCATGACGAAATTATAGAACATAAGGAAAGGTGCATGAAGTGGAAGGAATGTTGGGCTCGAGCCTCAAATCTTGACGTTGGTCAATGAAGATCTGGAGGTTAGGGCATGTTTTGAGAAGGTCGAATGCATGACCTTTTGCAGAAAAATCCAAGGATTCAGCATGAAACTAGCGGAACAGTTCGTACTCAGGTTCGATGGGTCCCGCACGGTAATTGTAGGTGTCACTTTCTAGGTGATAGAGGAAACTTTGTCGGCTGTAGTAGATATCCCTTCGCACAGTGAAATGTGGTTTAAAGTCCTACCTTTGGATGTGTGGTGTTACAGAGACTTCATCAAGAGAGACTGTTTAGGTGGAAAAGTCGAAAGGGGCATTCCAAGTAGATATTTGTAGGGGCCCATTTAGAAACTCATGGAAGTAATTAGGAAATATTTCACCTGTGAGGGAAGGTTTGACTGAATACATTCGCATCACATTAGATTTTTGATGCACTTCACAGGGAGGAGACCGTTAAATATGCCCTTTTTCTTGAACCAAAGCCTTCGAGAAATGGTAGACAACGCCCGAGATGAAGCAGATCAACATAAGAGGAAAATATCACATGTCTCGTTGATTAAATTGCTGATGGTGGAGGAGTTAAAGAGATTGGGAAACAACTGGGATTCATTTCTACTTGTAGTAGGCATCCCCAAGGATCCAAAAGGATACTTCCCTCTACCTGCGGAAAGGGTAACATCGCACCGGACAAAGGCTAAAGAAGGAAGGGCTGTGGAGCAAGGAAGGACGTTGAAAGCCCTATCCCCTCAACAGCCAATACCCCAGAGAAGGGGTAGGCCAAGGAAAATCAAGGAAGCCAGGGAGACCCGAGTCCCGAGTGAACCGCACACAAAGTCAGTTGTTGAAGAGTTACTCATGCACGCTATTCAGTTGGATCCTGTAAAACACACAAGTCAAGAAATATGGGGCAGAAGGAGGAGGATAGACACTAAAAGTGCAGATGTTTGTGAGCCACCACATCATTTGAAGCAAGAACAACTCGCTATTTATGAGTTATACCAGGAAAACAAAGAGCTAAGACAAAATCTAGCAATAAAGACCCTTGAAGTATCAACATCACAAGGCCACGAGGGAAACATGAATTGGATCAAGAGACGGCTCAAGGAAGCGCAGGATGTGATTATATAGCTACGAAAAACACATATGGTGTTGGAATAGAGGAATGAAAAACACTTCAGGGAATGTGAATCGACCATGGGGAAAGTTCGTGCAGCTATAGCTAGTGCGCATAAGAAGATGAAAGGGAAAATGGTTCTGCAAATGAAAGTGATGAACCTGAAAAGGCGCAACTAGTCTCTCAGGAGAAATCTTCAAGTATCTAAACTGCAAAAGAGATTGGAAGAATGATCTACCGACTCCATTTTTTGTCTCCTCAGACGAGGCATGGACTTGGACTCTGACAGATAACCACGCAGAAAACATATGACACACAACGATGGAATCTCATCGATTGCAAAGGAAAGGTGTATGTTAGATGTGCGATGATCTGAAGAAAGGGATTTTTCCCTAGCCGGGGTCATCATTTTGGAGGCACCTGTAGCATTATGCAGTCACCCGCCACATGCTCACACCAACAAATGATCACGCGACAGAGATTAAGTTCGTTACAATGTGTGGTAGGAGTCTGACAGAACATTTGATCATCCATATGCCCTGTAAAAGTAAGGCATCGACACATCACTCTCTAACGATGAGATCTTGCCGATGACTAAAACGTCGTAGAAAAGATGAGCTGCTATGATGCAATCGAGTACAATCAATTTCTATTTTCCACATAATTCCATTTGAAGAGCCATATGATAGAGAGTAGTCAAAACCTAGTTTCTATGGATAGTAGTTAGAGCACAAGGTATCCCAAGCGACACACCCTTGTCTATATATTCCATCTTTTCAATGTAAGGTAGGTTGGTTGGAAAAACAGTGTAGACAGTGACTATTGATTGTAGTTTATTGACCCGATTGAAACTTAATGCAAAATTCCTAAAGCTTTGATGAAAAGATTCTAACGATGGCAGTCTGATGTATTGTATTCTTTCTTTGTGTACGTACTTTCATGTGTTCTTTATATTCACATATGTATTTCTTCTAAATCAGAATGTGATTTCGAATCTAGAATTCACTGCATTGTGTTGTAGATTCGTGCCATTTGGATGACTGTATTTCTTCTAAGTTAACTCTGAATTCATCCCTAGAGGTTCTCCGAGTTGCTTCATGTGTTTTTCTCTTGCCACACACAATGATTTTTAATTGAATATTATTACTCATTTATCCTTTATCCTCTCGAGTTCAGTCACTGAGTCATTTGTTTCTATCGTTTTATTAAATCGACTTCATAACCTAAGGTCTTGCTTTCTTTTGCCAATAGAACCAAAAAATATTGTTTAAAGGTGTTAAATATAGCCCAGATTTTAAATTTATATTCTGTACATAGATGAAGTCTCCAGAGAGAGCTCTCTCTAGCTCCGAAAGGCTAGTTTCAGGCCTCAAAGTTGGTTTGTAGGTTTCCTCTGTCATTCGTTTTCTCAGTCGAATGAAGTTTACAGAGCGCTAACATTCTGGCGCCATTATTGGGGGACATAATTGAATAAATTTTCCTTGGGAGAACGAGTAAAGATATAGTTTTGACCCTTGAGGGTAATAGTGGGGAAAACATCTATATTGGTTTAAACCTTTACCCTGGCGACTCCAGTGAAAGAGACCAATACCACATGGTAGTGCCATTCAGAAACCCTGGCTCTGAAGACCATTTATACCAGAGCCAATCCTGACCCGAACCCCATAGAGCATGTGTATGATCCTAAGATACTTATGAGTAGGGTAAGGGAGTAGGCAAAAGACCCATTCTACTACCTAGAAAGAAACCTGTCCTTTTCCAAGGATTGGGCACAAAGCATTGATGACCTCAATTTTGACGCCTTGTTCGAACAAACTTTGTTCAGGTCTAAATCAAAAACCAACTTGGACCATATAGGTTTTGACAAGGAGAGGCTTTGATATCTAATCCTGTGAGCTACAAATACTGCTCATAACATCCCCTGAATCCCAAACCCCCCTACAACAATGGTCGCCAGATTCTCTCCCCTTGTTCTGCCAACCCAACTGCATGAGTTTCCCCAGAACTATAGCCAAAGGATCAATCTCTATGACATTGAAGGAAACGTTTCAGCCCAAAAGAATATGGATTGGTTCAACAATTTCATTGACCTATAAGAGTTATACCATGTAGACATGAAAATGAGGTTGTCTGCATAACGTCTTTTGGGGGAGGTGAGAAAGTAGTTCAAATCCCTCCCAACAACAAACATTCAAGACTTTGTTGCATTTGAAATGTCTTTCATTACTAGATGGGGAGACAAAAAGAATCCTTTGCAGCTGTTGACACAGTACAACAATATGAAGAGATCATCGAAAGAGACAGTGCAAGAGTTCTCAACCCATTTCATGAGGGTTTACAACTCGATCCCTACAGAATTCCAGTCACCTCTTGGGGTTTCGCAACTGTGATACACCGACTCCTTTGATAGTAATTTCACCTTTCTGTTAAGGGAGAGAAGATATGAAAATTTAGATGCTATGATGAGTGATGCAATTGAAGTCAAGGTAAACCTGATGGCGTTGGAAAAGATAAAACAAAGCTTCAACATAGGTGGGAGGAATCCCCAAGGGGATGCGTAGCCATCAACTTCTCAACCCTCAAAGGACAAGTTCAACTTGATGATGAAGATGATGGAGAAACTGATGAAAAGAATGTATGTGGGAAATAAACCCACCACCCAAGAATAACATGACCCCCAACCCAGGAATCAAAACCCTAGAAGAGGTTCAGTCCCACAGATAAGGCAGAGGGAACATAAAGACCAGGGTGACCAACAAATAAGGCTCCCATTTGAAAACAATTACGCGGACGGATATTTTGATCAGATGTTCGAAGACCAAATGCATTGTTGGGAAGACAAGGACATGCGCGTGTTCTTTACAAAGGGAGAGAATGATAAATACATGAGTGAAAATGATGATATTATGCTGGAGATGGATGACACACTATCTTTGGAAATAGAGGAATTCAGGAAAGGTTATCACAATTCCATCATGCAGTTCCAAAAGTAATACAACCTCATGAGCAAAAAGGCATCTACGGAGCCTCAACAGAAAAATCCAATATGTGAGCCTCAACAGATGAACCCCAAAATGAAATCTCTAGCGGATATCCCTTCCACAAGCCGACTGAAGCAAGAAAAATCGATCTAGGATGAGATGGAAAAGGCAAAGTCAAAGGAAGAGGTTCCAAGGAAAGAGCCAGAAACAAGCCGAGAGACATGCGCCAAGGAGGTAGAAAAGGTCTCTCCCCCTTTTAACTTTGAAAATGAAATGGCCAAGATTAAAATCTTCGTCCCTTTCAATGAACTCATCAAGAAAGGAGAATATCGGGACTAGATTATTAAAATGCTAAAGATAGGGGGGACTCCTGACACTTTGAATGTACAGGATGATCACCTTGCCATTTTGTTTGGTCCACGCATGGAGGAGGTAGGTGACACCAAAGACGTTCCCCCATTCTATGTCATTCTCAAGGTCCATGACATCCTTGGATAAATCCATGCTAGATTCAGGCATGTCACACAATCTCATGCCCAAAGTGATCATGGACGAGTTGGGTTTGGACATCACCAAGCCCAATAAAGATCTTTTTTTCTTTCGATTCAAGGAAAGTAAAATGGTTAGGTTTGATCAAATAATTTTTTGTATTGTTGTCCCAAACCCCTTCTAAGAATCTATTTATGGATGTGGTCGTGGCTGATATACCCCCAAAATTTGGCATGCTCTTATCTAGGTCATGGGATGCAAAATTGAAGGGAACTTTGCAGATGGACATGTTGTACGCCACCATCCCTATATTCATCCAAGAGAGATGGTTATACAGAGAATTACTATTGAAATACATCGTAAGAAGTAAGACACAACTAAATAACCACCCCGTATACTCCTTCGACACTGATATCGGCTCTTCCATATTTTACAATGAACTGAGTTTTTAAGAGGAAGAACTGACAGTTGTCATGAGTGTCGATGATAAATCTGTGTGACGAGCAGTAGAGTGCACAGACCCGAGGAAGCTAGTGGAGAATGAGATATGGAACATGATTTTCGATGGATTCGTCATCAAGGAAGGAGCAGGGGATGACATATGGATATGTCCTCCAAAGGTAGGCACAAAAATCTGCTCATACAAACTCACCTTCGATTGTACAAATAACATGGCTGAGTATGAGGCACTGATTTTGGTCCTGAAATTTTTGAAAGAGATGGATGCAAAGAGGATAGCGGTGCATGGAGACTCTGAGCTGATTATAAACCAAGTGAAAGGCATAAACCAATCCAATCACCCTAGGCTCAGAGCGTACATAAACCTAGTGCTAGACCTCTTCGAAGAATTCTCGAAGTATAATTTATCAGCGATCCTGAGGGGGAAGAATCAAATTGCAGATACCTTGGCCACTTTGGCCTCAGCTTTTAAAATTCCCATCTTTCCAAAAAAAAATTATGAGATCGAAGTCAAACACAAGCCAATAGTGCCCAATAATATCAAGTATTGGCAGGTGTTTGAGGATGACAAATAGGTGGAGAAATTTCTCCAAATGAGCGACAAGTTTGCTAATATAAACATTGACGATGAATGTTGTTGTGACAAATTTAAAAGTGTGGATGCATGTAGTAACAGTGACCCTTTCCAGAACCATATAGCCGGGAGGGACATAATATAGCTAAAGAGCAATATTATCCCAAAGGGATTAGTTCCGTTGGAAAAATTGTTTGATGAAAACGATGTGGCTAGAAATCCTAAGATCACAAAAAATTACGAGGATGTCAAGGATTGCAACATCGGGACCCAAGAGAATCCAAAGATAATCAAATTATTAAAGACTCTCAGTCCTGAGTTCAAACAGGTCTATATCAAGCTCATGAAATAATTTCCTGACATTTTGTCTTGGAGCTATGACAACTTGAAAGTCTACGACACTAAATTAATTCAACACGTCATAAGGCCTTTCAAGAAAAAGATAAGATAGATAAATCCCCTACTACCGTCGCTAATCGAAAAGGAGGTAATGAAACTTTTTGAAGCCAAAATTATCATTTCTCTAAGTTTTTCGAAATGGGTGGCTAACTTGGTGCCTGTGAGGAAAAAGAGAGGCGAAATAAGGTTGCGCGTAGATTTTTAGAACTTGAATAAAGTCTCACTCAAGGACAACTACCCGATCCCTAAGATGGAATACATTCTACAGAACGTAGTTGTGTCCTAGAAGATTTCTATGCTGGATGGTTTTTCATGTTACAATCAGATCATAATACACCTAGATGTCTGGGGAAAAAAAACTTTCACGACACCATGGGGGACGTTCATGTATGCCAAAATGCCTTTCGGCCTGATGAATGCTAGATCTACCTTCCAGTGGGATATAAACATAACATTCACTGAGGAAAAAGGAAAATTTATCATGATCTATCTGGATGACATCTCAATGTACTCAGACTCCAACGAACAACACCTTGGGCATCTGAAGAAGGTCTACCAAAAATGTAGAAAGTTCGGCATATATTTAAATAAGAAGAAATCACAGTTCGGGATGCAGGACGGGAAATTGATGGGGCACATCATCTTGAAGGAAGGTATAAATATAGATCCCAATAGGGTAGAAGGAATCCTGAAAATTATCACTCCATGCAATAAGAAGGAGGTACAGTCCTTCCTAGGAAAGGTGAATTTCTTGAGAAGATTCATCCCGAACCTGGAAGAAATTATAAAACATATCACCAATATGATAAAAAATGGGAACGAGGTCAAATGGAACCCTAAATATAGGAAATCATTTGAGGATATCAAGGTAGCATTGACTAAAGCTCCCATATTGTCTAGCCCAAACTTCACAAAGGACTTCATCTTGTTCTCATTCACCTCGGAGAATACCATTGCTGGCGTATGATTGCAAAAAAATGATCAGAACTTTGAGAAGCCTATAGCCTATTTCAGAAGGATGTTGAGGGATTTTCCACTGAGGTATGACATTTTGGAAAAACAAGCATACGCCTTAGTGAAATCCCTAAAGGAGTTCAGAACCTACATACTACATTCCCACATTATCGCTTGCGTGCCCAACAACTCAGTCAAGGATATCTTGACTCATCCTGACCTTGAGGGAAGAAGAGGTAAGTGGATCATGGCCATGCTAGAATATGACCTTGAAATCAATCCCAAAAATTTGATCAAAAGACAAGGTATCGCAAAACTGATGCTGCAATCGAACTGGGATGTCCTGGGAATCAAATAATCATTGATTTGTGATGCAGGAGCATCTCAAGCGAGCCAGCACGGAAGCAAAAGACAACTGGACAAGCGCCAGTGAAAATTTTGAAATTACCTTGAAATTGATGTGCAATATTAAATGAAGTCATTAATAAGAGGCACACTTGTAAAATGAAATGGACCTTGAGCAATTTGCTCTCGTCCTTAGTAGGTAGAAGGCATTTATGGTAGTTAATGTAAAGTAGATATAATTCAATTCTAGATTAGACAGTTTTAGAGCGCAAGAGGGAAACGGGATATAGACACCCTCATTGTGTATTGTAACATAGGAAACATTGTTGAGATAGTATAGAAGAGAAGCAGAGAGCTGTGTAGCAGACTCCATGTACATAAGTTCTGAATTAATACAAAGAAGCTGTAATTCAAACTCATGGTGTTCATATATTCTCTGTGTATGCATCTTTGAATGTTATGCTCATGAATGCTTGTTTTTCTCTTTCTGTCATGCATTTTCTTTTATGATATGTATGAATGATTTCTTGTAGAATTTCTGAAATCTGAGAGAGGAAGGGTAAAGGGAATGAGTTTCAATCGTTTCTCTGTCTGAGCAAGGATTCCTGCAAGGAGTGCAGTTGAATTGTCTGCAAGGAGTGCGTTGACAAAGGGCTCAGATAGTTTAGCTTTTGTTCTCATTCACATAGAAGTGCAGTTGAGCATAGGAGCCATGCAAGGAGTGCACAGGCCGAGTGAAGCCTCAGGGGTGCGAACCTGAGTGAAGCACTGAGATACTACTGCTGCAGGTGTGCGTAGGGTCGAAGGAAATTTAGCACTTGGAAGTGTCTGAAGGTTTCCACAAGGAGTGCGTGCAAGAGTCTTCTCTAAGACTCAGAGTTATAAGGAAGCTCAGGAAGGATAGAGCCTTATAACCGCTAAAAGGGTTCCATAGAAGTTGCACCTGGAAGAATTAAGAAGGCGTCGTAAGTTTGCGTCGTAGGTGGACAAGTTTGTGAAGAAATACTGAGTTATTCACAGAAATTTACAAGGAGGAACGGATGGTCGGAATTCTCTGAGGAGGATTCGCGAATTTTCGTGAGCCACTCAAATCTCACGGAAGAGAAAGTGAGTTACTGCAAGTATTTCATAAGGTTATAAGCTCAGGAGGGGTAGGACCGTATATCCGAGCCATAAGTGTCGTCGGATTTACACGTGGGTTCTATATCGGGATTTCGTAGGTCGAAGTTCTGTAAACTTTGCAATGAGAATCGCGAAATCACGAATCATGAAGTCCCAAAGGCCAAGAGAACGACGTGGGACTACATGAGTCAGTGAGGTGGAAAGGTGGCACACTACTTCGGAGTATCGTGGAGTAAAGTCCCGAACTCATTGCATCAAGATTCACGATATTGCGAAGTCCGAAGTCCTGACAGAAGTGGGGAGGCGTTGAAAAGTCAAAGCTCATGAGTGTGTCGGAGTTTCGGAAAATCGATATTTGGGAGTTGAAGGAGACAAGTTTCTCGACATTTTGATCTCCAAAATCATGATAGGGAAAATCTCGAAAGGAAAGAGGAAGGGTCAGCGTTGACTGTATCGGGATTTAGGGAATCGAGAGACCAACGCTTGACCACTGGTTTCACGAAGTTGCGAAATCCGATCTCCTAAGTGCAAGAGGGGATCCCGTGAGAGTTGTTGTGGGTGCATATTTCCTGACGGGTAAATAGAAGAGCTGTTTAGAGTTCTTCGGGCCAACGAAGGGAGAAAGATCTTGTGTTGACGTGGACCTTCCGACCTGCGGGTTGTGGAGGGAGCGTGCGTCAACGTCAATTTGTCAAAGAATCCTCAGGAAGAAACAACGGAACAGGTGGCTCAGAAGTTCATCGATTTACCTTGGTATATGGATATCATTTATGTGTTGAGGAATCTGCAATCTCCTCTAGGGTTAAGTGAGACCAAGTCTAGATTCTTAAATCTCAAAGATACTAATTTCTGCATGTTGGATAACTCACTATATTGGAAAGATCCGGGAGGGATATTGTTGAGTTGCGTACTAGAAGATGACGTGGAATAGGCCATCGAAGAATTCCACAAAGGCGACTATGGGAGACATCACTACTAGAAAACCACCGTGCATAAAATTCTCAGAGCGGGTTACTATTGGCACACCATCTTCACAGGCTTGTACAAAGAAGTTTCCAATTGCCATAGATTTCAGATTTTCGATGGAAGGAGAAATCTGCAACCCCTGTCGTTGATTTCACCGATCTCGGTTAAAGCTTCGTTCATGCAATGGGGCCTGGAATTCATAGGAGATATACATCTGCCATACTCAGCAAAACACATATGGATACTTAAAACCACTTCTCCATTCATAGGAGATTACTTCAGGAAATAGATCGAAGCAGTTCCAACGAAGAAGGATACTGACACGGTCATCATTCAGTTCCTTGAAACTAACATCCTATCTAGGTTTGGGTGCCCTATCAAGATCATCACAGATAGTGGACACATTTAATTCCAAGAAGATGGAGAAGTTTTGCAAGGATTACAACATAACCCTGGGACATTCTACAACATATTACCCACAAAGTAATGGATTAGCATAATCATCTAATAAGATCTTAACCAAAATCATTAAAAGACTCTTGCATGACACCAAGAAGGCCTGGCATAAGAAACTTCTTTACACGTTGTGGGCGGACAAAGTCACTACCAATAAGCCCATCTCCACGTCACCATTCCAAATTTTGTATGGCACGGACACAATTTTCTCTACCTCACTGGGATTTCCCATCAGGAAGTTGTTGCAAGAGCAAGAGGCTAAGCTAGATGATACACAGATAAGGATAAATCAGTTGATTCACGTGCAACAAATGAGGGAGTAGGTCTACAATGGATCACATCTTCACCAGGAAAGGATGAAGAATTTTTTTGACAAGCACTCTAAACAAGAGGAATTTCAGGTGGAGGATCTAGTGCTAAAGTGGGACACGAGAAATGAAGATAAGGGAAAGCACACAAATTTCGATCATCTTTGGACAGTCCCTTTCAGAATATGCACGTATTGTGGGAACAACACATATCTATTAGAATAACTAAATGGAGAGTCCACTGGTTGGGGGTCTATAAATGACAGGATCCTCAAACACTATCTGGTGTAGTAAAGTCTGTTTAAATATAATGTCATTGTAAATAGTCATTTTTTTTTCAAAGAAGGCATTTTGAGTCAGTATGTTAGCAGAAAATTGAAGCCCAGAGTGAAGGCCCTAAGTTTATGCTGAGTCTAGTCGAAACCGTGTCAAGAAGGTTTAGGTTTCATTTTTGTTTTCCATTTTTTCAGAGTCTAGAAGTCGAATATGGTCCAATGGTCAGGCACCTGGTCTGATATTCTTTGCCACCTCACTGGGAGGATAGAAATCCTCGTTGGAGCCAGCTTCTAGCATTGCCATTTTTTCAGTTAGAGTCGGTCTTAGTCAAGTCAGAGTCCATGTGTCAAAGTGTGTGAGTTCAGGTACCGAACAACGAATGGGTCGAAGTCAGCAAGTGGTTGGTTGACCCTTGGAGTCAGGAAGGGATTTCATAACCGAAACATGTGTAAGGGGTAAAGGTATTTTCCCAAAGAGTCACGTCCTATCAGAAGAGAAGGTCTTACATGCCTAAGGTCGAGGCAAGTTGTTATATGGAAGTCACATCAACATGCGAGGTGACCACAATCAACTCATTATGAAGTCGAAAAGAATGAAAAATCATGGTGCTCGTATCACATATGCTCTACATCTCTTATCATTTGTACTTTGCACACTCATAAATGTACCTGTCGCACGTATGTACTGCAAAAATCTTCAAGATTTCTTTGAAACCTCTAGTCACCATGGATTCAGTGTCCCTTGGCATGTTTTCATCTCTCACCTGCCCAATTATAAATTTTTAGTGCTCTACATGTATTATGTTCACAGGCCAAGTTTATGCACTGCTTGTAATTCTTCTCGCAATCCTAGGTCTATTGAGACTACCTCCTTTGGCCCATGCCAAATTCATCATGCTCAGAACGAATATGCATTGCACCATGATGACATCCCAGAACATAAGGAAAGGTGCGTAAAGTGGAAGGAATGTTGGGCCCGAGCCTCAAATATTGACGTTGGTCAATGAAGATCTGGAGGTCAACGCATCTTTTGAGCAGGTCGGATGGATGACCTTTTGCAGAAAAATCCAAGGATTTAACATGAAACTAGAGGAACAGTTCGCACTCAAGTTCGATGGGTCCCACATGGTAATTACAGGTGTCTCTTTCTAGGTGATAAAGGAAACTCTGTCGACCATGATAGATATCCCTTCGCATGGTGAAAGGTGGTTTAAAGGCATACCTTTGGATGCATGGTGTTACGAAGAATTCATCAAATGATATTGTTTAGGTGGAAAAGTCGAAAGGGGCGTTCCAAGTAGATATTTGCAGGGGCCCTTTAGGAAACTCATGGACATAATTAGGAACTATTTCACCTATGAAGGAAGGCTTGACATAATACATTCGCATCACATTGGATTATTGATGCACTTCACATGGAGGAGACCGTTAAATATGCCCTTTTTCTTGCACCAAAGCCTCCGAGAAATGGAAGACAACACCTGAGCTAAAGCATATCAGCCGAAGAGGAAAATACCACATTTCTCACTGATTAAATTGTTGATGGTGGAGGAGTTAAGGCAATTGGGAAATAACTGGGATCCGTTTTTACTTGCAGCAGGCATCCCTAAAGATCCAAAAGGATATTTCTCTCTACCTGTGGAAAGGGTAACATCACACCGCATGGAGGCTGAAGAAGGAAGGGCTGCGGAGGAAGGAAGGACGTTGGAATCCCTATCTCCCTAATAGCCAATACCCTAGAGAAGGGGCAAGCCAAGGAAAAACAAGGAAGTCAGGGAGACCCGAGTCCCGAGCGAGCCGTGCTCAAAGTCATCTGCTGAAGAGTTACTCATGCACGCTATTAGGTTGGAGCCCGTCGAAGGCAGAAGTCAAGAAATTTGGGGAAGAAGGAGGAGGATAGGCATTGAAAGTGAAAATGTTCATGAGCCGTCACAACAGCTGAAGCAAGAACAACTCGCTATTGCTGAGCTATACCAGGAAAACAAAGAGCTGAGACAACAGTTAGTAGCAAAGACCCTCGAAGTATCAACATCATAAGGCCACGAGGGAAACATGACTTGGCTTAAGAGATAGCTCAGGGAAGCACAGGATATGATCATAAAGTTGTGTGAAACACAGATGGTATCAGAAGAAAGGAATGTGAAACACTTCAGGGAATTTGAACCGACCATGGAGAAATTTCGCGTGGCTCTGGATAGTGTGTAAAAGAAGTTGAAAGGGTACGTGGTTCTACAAAGGCAAGTGATGAACTTGAAAAGGTGCAATTGGTCTCTCATCGAGTATCCAAGCTGCAAATGACACCAAAAGCATGATCGAACAAATTTTTTATTTGTCTCCTCAGACGTGGTGTAGACTTGGACTCTAATAGATATCCACATGGAAAACATACGACGCAAAGTGATGGAATATCATCCATTGAAAAAGACAAATGTATGTTAGACATGTGATAGTTTGAAGAAAGGCATTGATCCCTAGATGGGGTAATCATTTTGGAGGCACCTGCAATGGTCTATAGTCACCCACCACATGCTCGCACCAGCAAACGATCACGCAATAAATATCAAGGCCATTACAATGTGTGGGAGGAGTCTGACACAACACTTGATCATCTAGATTCCCTATCAAAGGAAATCATCGACACATCACTCTATAATTATGAGATCTTGTTTATGAATAAAACGTTGTGGCAAAGATGAGTGACTATGATGCAGCCGAGTACAATCAGTTTCTATTTTCAGCAAAATTCCATTCGAAGAGCCATCTGACAGAGAGTAGTTGAAACCTGGTTTCTATGGATAGTAGTTAGAGCGCAAGGTATCCCAAGAGGCACACCCTTGTCTATAAATTCCATATTTTCAATGTAATATAGGTTGGTTGGAAAAATAGTGTAGATAGTGACTATTGACTGTAGCTTTTTGACCCGATTGAAACTTCATGAAAAAGTTCTGAAGCTTTGATGAAAAGATTCTAACGGTGGTAGTCTGATGTATTGTATTCTTTCTTTGCGTACGTACTTTCCTCTGTTATTTATATTCACATTTGTATATCATCTAAATCAGAATGTGATTTCAAATATAGAATTCACCGCGCGGTGCTCTATATTTGGGCCATTTGGACGACTGTATTTATTCTAAGTTAACTTTGAATTCATCCCCAGTGGTGCTCTGAGTTCTTTCATGTGTTTTTCTCTCACCACACACAACGATTTTTAACTGAATACTATTTCTCATTTATCCTTTATCCTCTCGAGTTCATTCAATGAGTCATTTGTTTCTATCATTTTCTTAAATCGACTCCATAGCCCAAGGTCTTGCTTTCTTTCACCAATAGAACCAAAAAATATTGTTTAAAGGTGTTAAATCTAGCCCAGCGTTTAAAGTTATATTCTATACAGAGACAAAGTCTCTAGAGAGAGCCTTCTCCAGGTCCGAAAGGCTAGTTTCGGGCCTCAAAGTTGGTTTGTAGGTTGCCTATGTCATTCATTTTCTTAGCCGAATGAATTTTATAGAGTGCTAACAAGTGCATCCACTTGGTTCTTTTCCTACACACTCTTCTCTATCAAGGTCTCTACCACTTGTATTGTTATTTGATCCTTTAGTAATTCTAATCTCTTTGAGTGCATCTATTCTAGCCTTCCTTTTTCTATATCTAGCTCTGCTATCATCGTTTCATCTTGCTCTTGGATTGGCTCCAACTGAGCTTGTCATGCTTGAGTTTCCTCTTATGCAACCCTTACCTCTACCTGCAAGTTTTTCATCTCCTGCATGCTTTTGAGCCTGTATAAAATACTCATTGTCTTTTATCTATACTTCAAATCCTAGACTATGGAATTCAACATTTATGCCCTCTGATCCAACTATTGGATCCATTCATCTTCTTCCATGCTCACCCATATCTTTGCGATCCTTTCACAAAGATCTGTTATTTCTTTGACTTCCAATGAAATACTATCCATTTGTTTTGTTTCCTGTTTCTCCCTCTCTGATCTAACTTCTAGAGGTGTGGTTGGTGTCATCTTCCCAACCAATTCAAATATCTCTTGTTTATATCCCTCCAACATCTGCACTATCCTCTTTGGCTTTTCTTCTGCACTAATTTCTCCTGCTAGTGTGTTGTTTGGGATTGTCTGAAAGAATTCCTCAAGTATTTTCTCTAGTTTGTATGTGCATTGTTGTTCCTCTTCCTGCTCAATCTACACTTCTTTGAGGACAGTATCTAGAACCTACTTTTCTTCCTTATCTATCTCCAGGTGTGTCTCATCCGTCCTAGCTCTGGATTGAACCTCTTGTCCCACATTGATTTGTAACTTATATAATTCCTTTGTTGGGATATTGTATAATTATGAGTCCAACTACTCCACATCCTTCAAAGGTATCTGTACAGTTTCCTCAACTACTTGTAGCATGCTCTGACTTATCTAAAATGTTGGGCTTCCCATTATTTCTCTCTAGATTGTCTCCCTTTATTCATGTATCGATACTTGTTGCACTATACTTCTTTGTTGTGTGACATTAAGTTGTAAGCTCTCCAAAACTTATTTAACTTCCATGATCCTCTTCATGAGTTCTTCTCTTTGAGATTGTGTGACATAGTGATGCAGAATTGGATCTCGGGACCAAAATGAGCTTAGAAAGGCCTAAAAATCAAAGTTCTTAGAATCTCTTCAAAATGGACATGTGCGTAGGCCTCGTCGATACAAACCCAAAAAAAGTTGAATGGGATCAAACATATGTTGTATGCTCAAGATATCGTGTTCTGTTCATTTGGCCAAACAGGCAAAAAAATATGTTGATTGTATAGTCTGTACAGTCTGTACAGTCCGTACAGTGCCACATGGCAGCTAATTGTACAGGCTGTACGACCATACAAATGACGTGGAAAGGTACAATGGTAGGTACAATTTTCTGATTAGGCATACATATTGAAACGTGGTAGGGTGACTAGGTGTACAGACTGATGACGTGGGCATGTACAGGTGGACCAATCAGGGAGTGACACATGTCACCACTGCAAGGGTGACATGTGGCACATCCGTACTAATGACGTGGAATGTTTGACACATGGCAGATACAGAGGCATGTGACTAGGCTCACAACTTGGAAAACATCTGAACCAATGGGCAATTGATGCATGGCATGTTTTCAGAAAATGGCTTAGTGCCACATGGCCCATTCATGGGCTTCCACATGGCACCCATTCGTTGGTTAAAGTTTTGTTTGGCAAAATCGGTTTGGCATCCACCAAGTTCGACTGCATGACCTCTTACCAGGCATATGACTTGGCAAGGCTGGGCTAGCCAGCCCACCCTCGCAATGTTTCTTAACCATATATATATATATATATATATATATATATATATATATATATATATATATATATATATAAGTTTGCATGATGGTTCAAATGGGTGGAGTAAGGGTTGGGGCCTAGCCCCAGCCCCCAGTCACAACTCTTATGCATACAGCCCAGGTCCAAGAGTTTACATATGGTGCAGATTTGTTAAATGCTCCAATCCCCCGGTTTTGGCGGATATAGCATGTGCACATGTGTAAAATTGTTAGCGCGAGAGATGAGGGTTAGCACCAGTTGGTCGGGCTAGCCCACTCACCAGGGGCGTAACCATAGGCTTATACGACGGGGCTTAAACCATTTTAGCGCATGGAAGTTTAGTGCCTAGCCACATGGAGGGTGCCATGTGACCAGAAGCCCTCTCTAAAGGGGTTGCGCCCTATATTATGGCTAAAGTGGGTTATTTATTTTATAATAAATATTTTTCAATGATTTTTGCAACATTTTTAGAGATTTTTGGCCAATATTGGGGAATATTGGGCCCTTTTTGAGGCCAGATATTGTGGGGAAGTTGGGAGATGGTTACCAACTTCAGATCTTTATAAACCAGGGGTTCTTGAAGTCAAATATGGAGGTTCAGAGTAGGTTTATGATGAATATTTTCCAATTCAAATCGATTTTTATGCAGGGAAGTTGTTGAGGAGAGCACCTTTGCAGGCCATTTCTGGGAGCTCCGTTCATTCGATTTCAGTGTCGTCAATTTTGTTGGGTTCCAAAGATCTAGTAGAAAAATACCATATCATTTTGTAACCTTTTTGGCACTTCTGTTATGTACTTTTAAATCTTTGAACATTAATAAGAAAGCTTCAACCACTGAGACAAAAGCCCGAAGACGTAGTCAAGATTGCCAAACTCCGTTATCACATTGGTGTTTATGTTTTTCTAATCATCGTGCTTTATTTCAGATCCATATATGATTATATGGATGTTATGTTTCCTCATTTTTTCTTCCTCTTTCATTAGATTCCTAAATGGTAAAATAACTCATGCATAATAACTCAACCATTTTCGTATAAAATATCATTTCGGATCAAGTGGTATCAACGCTAGTTGATGTTTGGATTTGAGTTTGCATGATTACTATGGAAAAGATACATCATGGTGAAGGCACACTTTTTGAAGAGAATCCATTGATTGGATTAAGAAAGAGAACTTCTCAAAGAGAGAAGATGGCATCGGAAGAGGGACTTTCTCAGGATGAGAAAGAGTTTCGAAAAACTTTCTTCTCCATGTCGAAGATGATGAAGGTTTTGTATGAGGATTACTTGGAATGAAAGATACCAAATCTAGGTGAATATTCAAAGGGAAAATGTGAATAAGGAGAGGATGCTCCTCAAATTCATCCTTCACCTCCATCTTCACCTCCTTCTCTTTCTTGTTCAAATTCAAGTTCTAAAAGCATTGCAAAGAAACATGTCCATAAACATAAGAATGAAATGACTTTACTAAAACTTGATGTGAAATTCAAATTACCTATGTATGATGCTGAAGTCAATGCAGAGAGACTTGATAATTGGTTCATACAGATGGAGTTTTATTGCAGCGTGCAACAAATCAAGGATGAGGCAAATCAGATCAAGTTGGCATCACTTAGACTTGCAGGAACAACACTCATCTGGTGGCAAAGCAAGTTGCAAAATGGCATGCAACAAGTGGGTAATGCATTTCCATCATGGAAAAGTTTTATTTCTACACTTAGAAATAAATTCTATCCTTTGGGTTATAAAGAGAAATCTTTAATTGAATGGAAAGCTCTCAAACTAAGAAAAGGAAAAACAATGTAAGAATACACAGATAGATTTTGTAAAATGGCATTTATGTTAGATATTCCTTTACATACCCAAGAAACTCTTATGAAGTATATAGGAGGTTCACCTGCACATATTCAAAATATTATATTCATGTTTGGAACTACTAATGTTGATGAGGTTTATGTTCAAGCAACATACATTGAAGCAGGGAAAACAAGAGTTGGTGTATCAGGGGAGTTGTCTTCAAGGAAAGAGGACAAAAGGAAGTGGAATGGAAAGAAGGAAAATTCAGTGGAAAGAAAGGAAGAGAAACCCTCTAGAAAGAATTGCAAGAAAGAGGGGCATGATGAGGACCATTGTTGGCAATTGCATCCCGATAAGAGACCGAAGTGGTTCAAATAAAAGAAAGGGAGTAAAATAGTTTCAACAACAACCCGACCAACAAACTTGTGATTGAATTCAGGTGATGAATCTAAAGTCTCATTGGTTGGCATGACAGGTAAAATTGGTGATGGATTTGATGCTAGAAGTAAATTGTTTCACATAAGGGTCATAATACGACATACTAAGGTCGACACGTTGATAGATAGTGGATCTCAATCTAACTTAATTTCATAGGAATTGGTTAATCAACTGGGATTAAAAACATAGATGCATCATAAGCCTTACACACTTAAATGGATAAGAAACAATCATAAATTGAACATAACAAAGAAATGCACATTAAAAATTGCAATTTCATCTATGTTTGTGGACAAGGTAACATGTGATGTGGTGTCACTCAATGAATGTGGAATGGTCTTAAGAAGTCCTTACTTGTATGATCATAAAGCAATCTTCTACAGGGAAAAGAATAAATGTCACTTAACCAAAGCAGGTCAAGAATATGTGGTTCATGCTCATTATTTAAAAGAAAATAAATCTCTTCAAACTATGGAACAATTAAGAAAGGCATCTCAAGCAAGAAACACACCTATAATTGTTTCAAATCAAGTAATCGATCTTAAGAAAGAACAAGAGATGATTGTAGAATGGAAAATCAATCACAGTTTTATTCAAGATAAAATAATGTCGTGCAAGTATTACAAACATATCAGATCATTTGTAGTCATATTTTTTATGCTATCATTAGTAATGTTTTCTACATGGATGATAGTGGCTTCAATAAGATGTGACAGGGTACAAATGGCTAACAATATGTTTTCAATTATCATGATTGTTTTACAATTGATCTTGATGAGACATGTGCACATGATAGAGTTCAAAAATAGAGAACAAGTTGGGTGGCCTATCCAGAACTTGATGACTGGCTAGTAACCTTTTGGGGACCAAAAGGTATTTAGTGGGGAGGTGTGATCCAAAATTGGATCTCGGGACCAAAATGGGATTAGAAAGGCCTAAAAATAAAAGTTCTTAGAATATCTTCAAAAAAAACGTGTGTGTAGGCCTCGTTGATACGAACTCAATGCAACTTGAATGGTCTCAAACATACGTCGTATTCGCAATATATCGCGGTTTGTTCATTTGGCCAAACATGCAAAAAACTATGTTGATTGTAAAGTGCCACGTGGTAGCTGACTGTACAGGTCGTACAACCATACAACTAATGTGGCAAGGTATAGTGGTAGGTACAGTCTGCTGACTAGGCATACGGACTAACACATGGTAGGGTGACTGGGTGTACGGACTGATGACATGGGAAGGTACAGGTATAATAATCATGGAGTGACACATGTCACCACTAAAAGGGTGACAAGTGGCACATCCGTACTGATGACATGGAAGGTCCAACATGTGGTAGGTATAGTGGAATGTGACTGGGCTCACAACTGGGCATACATCTGGACCAATGGGTGATTGACGCGTGACATTTTTTCGGCAAATCGCATGGTGCCACGTGGCACCCATTCGTTGGCTAAATTTTTGTTTGGAAAAATTGGTTAGGCATCCACCGAATTCGATCGTGCAACCTCCGATTGGGCGTATGAATTGGCAGGGCCGGGCTAGCTAACCCACCCTCACAATGTTTCTTAATTTTGTATGT
>ML782188.1:74892-96513 GCA_009831015.1 Picea engelmannii
AACGAGCAGAGTAAAGGCTGGGGTCTAGCCCCAACCCCCGGTCACAACTCTTATGCATATAACCCAGGTCCAAGCATTTACATATGCTACAGATTTGTTAAATTCTCAAAGCCCCCAGTTTCGGTGGCTATACCATGTGCCAAGGTGTAAAAATGTTAGCACGGGAGATGAGGGTTATCCCCGGTCGGTCGGGCTAGCTCGCCGACCAGGGGCGTAACCACATGCTTATACGACAGGGCTTAAACCATTTTAGCGCGTGGAAGTTTAGCGCCTGGCCACATGGAGGGATCCATGTGACCAAGAACCCTATATAAAGGGTTCTTTCCCTATATTATTGCTATAGTGGGTTATTTACTTTATAATAAATATTTTTCAATGATTTTTGCAGCAGTTTTAGAGATTTTTGGCCAATATTGGGGAATATTAGGCCCTTTTTTAGGCCAGATATTTGGGGGAAGTTGGGAGATGGTTAGAAAATTCATATCTATACAAATAAGGGGTTATTGAAGCCAAAGAGGGAGGTTCAGAGTAGGTTTAAGATGAATATTTTCCAAGCCAAAGCCATTTTTATGCAGGGAAGTTGTTGAGGAGAGCACCTTTGCGGGCCATTTCTAGAAGCTTCGTTCATCCGATTTCAGCGCTGTCAATTTTGTTGGGTTCCATAGATCTGGTAGAATAAGACCATATCAGTTGTAAACTTTTTGGAACTAATGTGATGTAAGTTAAATCTTTGAACATAAATAAGAAAGCCTCACCCACTTAGACAAAGGCCCGAAGACGTAGGCGAGATTGTCGAACTTCGTTATCACATTGGTGTTTATTGTTTTCTGATCCTCATGATTTATTTCAGATTTGTATATGTTTATATGGATATTATGTTTCCTCATTATTTCTTCCTCTTTCATTAGATTCCTAAATGGTAAAATAACTCATGCATAATAACTCAACCATTGTCGTATAAAAGATCTTTTCGGATCACATAGAGTGCTTCTTCTCCTCGGTCTTGCACCTTATCAACTACTAACTCTGCATTGTCTTATGTGATTGTGATATCAATGGGATTATTTTGTGCCTTCATCTTCTTTCTTTGTTCTCCCATCTACATGGTTTATTTCCTCTTTTATGTCTACATAGGTTTCGTTGCCTCTGGTATACTTCTAGTCCTTGTCTCCTGGGATGAGATTTCATATTTCTTCTATGCTTCTCCATTTTTTCTTTCCGTGGTGTATGTTCCTAGCACTGAGGCTCTTGGGACTGTTTCCGTCTTCGTTGGTTTATTTTTTATTGTACCAACAACTGCTAATTTTCTTTTCTCTATTTATTTTCTATTATTTGTTGGGCTACTGGATTTCTGTGTTGTGGTAGCTTCTGCCTATTCTTTACCCTTTTATCCTTTCTTTCTTTCTACTTGCACCTTCCATTACTCTGGCCATTCTGCTAGGATCCATTGGGCTTCTTCTAATGTAATGCAATACTTCATCTTTAGCCATGTCTTCTTATGGTCTCTTCTAGATTGTATCCATGTGTTGTTCCTAGATGCCTTAAAGTTGGCTATCCCCTCATGCTCCTTCACAACTTCGGGTGAAATTATCCATGTATCTGCAATATTCTCCTGCATCTCTTGAATGTACATGCCAAAAATTCTCAAGTTGGATTTTTGTTGGCACAGGGGTAGACCCAGGGTTCAACGCTACGACAACGCACCAACAAAACTCTAACTACTGACCCTTTCGGAACACCTACGAAGCAGATGAAGTCTCACTCGAGGTAGAGGTAGGGGTGGTTGCAGGACTCCAGTGTCTGCAACCTTAGCTGGGACACACATCTATGAATGTAACACCTTAATAGGGAAATTAACAGTTATAGTTCACCAATATCCAGTCTTAGTTTACAATGTAGTTAAACCATAATTATAGAGCATCAAAATATTCAACTAGAACTAGCATCTAGAAGAACTTAGCATGACGAAACATATTAGATCTAGCAGATTCAATCACTAAGCACATTCACCCAGGTCATATACAACATTTACTCTCATTATTAAACACAAAGAAACAACATATCTATCTATCATTCATCTATATTAAATCACTAAGCAAATTAACATATAAACACATCAATACATCGCACAAAGAAGAGAAACACAACATGTATGTGGTTCACCCCCACCCTGGGGCTATGTCCACCAACTTTTCATCTTCTTTATTGGATTCTTCAATTAGTTACATGCATAGAGCCACAAAAACCCTACTCCGTAGAGGATAGGATATCTGCACACCTCGCTAGATCCTCCTTTCTCGGGCTAGGTTATAACACTAAGCCTCTTCTCAATCTCTTACACTCACTTGCACTGACCTCTGCAAGCCACATACAGTATGCACAAAAGCAATCTCTACTCATCACTTAGCACTTTCGATCACACAGATCAAACTTGTCGCTCGCTACTTAGTTTTCCTAGCTACTTATTTATACATTACAAAATAGGCCTAAGCATGGGTAAACCCATGGGTCGACATCCTTATACCTGTTACATAATCCTGAATCCAAAAAATGGCCCTAAAAGGGGACAAGATCCCGCGATATCCACTTCGTCTTGTGTTACACCTTCGACAGCCTGTCGAAGTCCCAAAAATAGGTCAAACTTGACCAAGGATCCTCAAAACTTGGTCAAGGGCCAACAGGCCCCCAACACTCACCTGTGACTCGTCCTAAGTCACTCTGATCTGGATAATTCTACCTCAAAAACCTTGAGCTTGGATTGATATGCTTCAACTTGTTGTTGTTCCACGACCTCCTGTTCAATGAACTCATGGATAACATCTTCATTAACAGGTCCCGCTAGGCGTTGTTCATCTGTAGTGATGACTTTCTCTAGTCCTTCTCGTTAGCCTTCGATCTCTGTGAATAGATGAAAAGCCTTGTCCTGTATAGGTTGGATCCTCTAAGTCACTTCCATGACTCTACTTCAAATGAATTAGATCTACTATTGAGCACTGTGCTATCCTTGGGATCACTTCATTCTTTCAACAATTGACAGGGGCTTCAACTACGCCTGGATTATTTCTACTTGATACTTCACCTCTTGGAGTTGTGACTCTAGTGTCTTCAGTTCTGGATTCTCAGTGAGTCACTCATACATCTGGGCACTGCGATCACTCAATTGATTTCATTCCATGTCAAGGGCCTTTATTCTCTCAATTGTTCCTCGAGCAGTTGCATTGCTTTCATCCCTCACATCCTGCGGAGTTTCAGGCACTATGCAGAGCTCTAAGTATGCTATTCTTTGTTGTAGCTGTTGGATAGATTTTGCGAGCTACTCTACTTGATGTGTGAATCCGTCTTCTCCATGTGGTTCTAATCCTATCATAGAGAAAAGTGCTTTGTTGACTGCTTCTTTCACTTCAAGTTTCTCTGTGAGAAACTGTTCCTTTTCTTATTGCATATGTGTTTTCTCATCTTCTAATTTTTCCTGGAGAGTAACCTTCTCCTGCTCTGCAACTCGACGTTGTTATATGAGTACTCCTTGCACTTGCTTCAAGGCTTGGGTGGTGTGTTCTGTTTCTTCTTTTGCTCGATGAAGGAAAGCTTGGGTTACATCTTCTAGTTGGCGAAGTTGGGCTGGCTCATCTCCCAACTTGGGTTCTTCCGATGGCAAGGGTGCAGTGGAAACTATGCGACTAGACTGAAGGTCTTGTTGTACCCCTCAAATTTTGACCTCAATTTTTCCATACATTTCCTCTTGGTTGGATTATTGTTTCTCCATGATTTCCTGCGAGTCATTTTTTAGGGCTGCTATGATGAAGTCAAAATCATCAGTAGTGAGTATGGTCTGCATCTTTGGTGGCTCTGAATTTCTTCTGAGAAGAGGGTTTCGGGGGAGAAACCTTCCTCTTCTTTAGGTGATCGATCTCATCTATAGGCAGTGTTACTTGGCCTTGCTTCTGTTCGGCTTCTTTTCCATTTATCTCATCTACTTTGACATCACCCCCTCGGTCAGGTGATATTGAAGTAGTCTTTCCTGAAGCACTGCTTAAGTCTTGGACCTCTTCAGTTTTCTTCCTTCTTCCATGTCCAGGTGTATCATGTTCTTTGTGCGTGGTCTCTGGGTTGTTAGGGTCAGAAATCTCTGTAGGGTCTGTGGGAATAAGGAGGTCTTCCAACCAGTCCTTAGTGATCTCCTCAAGGTCCTCTTCCATGATTTTGTAGTATTACTGAAGCTCCTCCTTATGTTCGTCTGCTCGCGCTATAATGTAGATGAAATTCCAATTTGCATGGAACTTCATAAGGGATTGACACCTCTATAGGATGTTCAGAGTCATGCGAGGTTCATCTTCGATGGATCTCTTCAACTGGAGGTAATATGTGTAAAAAAAAGCATTCGACTGCAACTGTTTTCTCATATCTCTTGAGTACCAGAGCATGGCGAACTTCGCAGCAAGCAACTCGAATGGATCAATGTCTGGAAAGGTCACACCTTCCAACATTTCCCAAGAAACAAATGTGATGAGGGTTAGGAGCCATCTAAAATGGAATTCATAGCCCTGATCCTATGCTTCACGGTGGTCCATTTCAAGTTGATTAACTAGGTACATCACCCAGTTCATTTGTAGACCTTCCACGCACTTCCCCGTGAAGTCAACGAAAAAGCCTGTGACCTGTGTGGGTCGGTTCTTCCTTACTATATTTCCTGCAATTAACTGACATGCTAGGTGAACTTATCCATTCTGGATGGAAGCTACCTTGTAGCCTTGTGTCCCCTTCTCAACATCATTGTATGTATCCTTGATCTTCTGTGCTAGTGTGTGATCTATGGCCTTTCCTGGATAGAAGTCTTATGGATCAGGTCCTTGCATACTCAATCCTGTGATCCTATGGATCAACGTCGGATCAACTGTGATACGGTGGTTGAGCCATAAGTAGCTACCATGGTAACATGAAAGTAGTAGCTTGACATAGGTGTTAACTTCCTGGTGCCTTCTGAAGTGTGGGATTTTCATTACATTCAGCAGGGTGGACTACGCGAGGTTCATCGTCCACGACTGAGGTATTATCTTCAAGTATTTGTACGGGGTGAGCATGTTATGGTTCTTGTGATCTTCGAGGTTGAAGTCATTGAAATTCAATGTTGTGATCTTGTCCTGTTGTGTTGTTACTGCGCGTATCCCCTTCAGGAGTTACGCGGTAACCATGGTGTCCTCAAAATCTCTTGGCACACTATCTCGACTCATCACACCAGACAGAGGCAGGATGTAATCGGGCAATATGGTCAGGATCAGCTTCGCATTTGCTGGGTCATATTTGTGCTTGGTTATCTTCTCTGCTATTGGCTGGGATGGCCCGAATCAATGAGTAGTCGACGCAGAGGATTGCACTCCTCGTGTCGACGATGATTGTACACCCACAAACATTACTCTTTCATTCATGAGGTCAATGACGCTCGTGGTCAAATCTCTCAGGTTTGAAAAGTAACTAGTCAATGCAACAGGACAGATGGTGATAGCACAATGATCACTGTGCAGAATCAACTAATCTGTGGGCTCGGACTCACAGTTAGAAAAAGTGTTCTCGGTGCAAGGTTCGGTGGAATAAATAAATAATGAAGCAATGGGTCTCTCCAATGGTAGAGAAGTCTCCATTAACTCAGTTCTATCCATTACAGTGTGGTCCCAATGGTTTGATGGCGATTTTTCTGACCATAAATGCCTTCCTACCTATTTGGGGGGTCAATCTAATGGTTATACTATTCTCAATGACTATATTGCTTCACTATGGAGAAGTTCCATGTGACATTGTTCTAATATCTCGTCGAAGTTCCTGTTTTGTAAATTTTCCCTTTGCGAAGTTCTCTCTGGACCCTTTTGTAACTTTTCGATCTTTGCTCTATTTTTTCTAAGCTTTCAAGCCTTCTTTCCGGTGAGCTTCATCTCATTATTCCTCTTTCCATTCTAATTCTTGTCTTCTTTTGGCATAGTAACTTCACGCTGTTGAGTTTCTTTCCTAAGATTCAAGGGTAATACTTCTTCTCTATCCGGGATAGGTACTTTAGTCTTCTGCAACTCTTCTTGTGTTCTTGCAACTTCGACATCCAAGTCTCTAGTCCTAAGTAGCTTTGATATGTTCTCTTGTTCTTCAATCAGCTGTGCAATCCTCCTAGTCATGAAATCTTTCAACTCTTGCTTCTTCTGATCTAAGACTTCTTCTTCCTTCCTTCTGGCTTGATCTCTTTCAATCCAAGGCTTTCCCAATAACATATCAAATGGGGTGTTGTTTTCAATAAATTTAACAACCTCAAAATCTTCCTCTGTCGAAGTTCCATGAGCACTCATAGATATCTAGGTAATTCTTCCACATAGGGTTATCAGTTTTCCTATGAATAATCCTATTCCTCCCAATGAAGGAATCATAGCAGGCTCCCCTAAAAGTTCCCAAGTTATTTCTATCATGATATTCATCTGTGTTTCCTCATCTAGAACACAATCAATGTCGAATTCTCCTATTCTTGCTTCAATGCACTCTTTTTCTTTGAATATCTCTCAAAAGATGATATGTCGGTGGTCATTATGTAGCAATAATTTCTCTAATTATTTCTGGGGTTCTACCATAATCTCAGTTTCTGAATCTGCCATAGGGTTTTCTTCGTTCATATTCATTCTTTCAACCTTAGCAATCATTCTAGGGAAATCCAATACTTCATGGTCCATAGATTTACAATAAATACAACAAGATCTTCTACTAGGGCATTCGTTAGCCAGATGTCCCGATCTTCTGCAATTGTAACAAAGGGTTAATCCTCATTTTCTTTTAAATGATCTCGAACCTTTCCTGTATTGTGCACTAGGATCATAGTAGCTAACCTACAAAAAATTCTTTCTAGGATCCTACATCCATTTGTTAGTCCAAACATTCTCTCTATGCATAGGTATAACATATATTTCACTATTCTTATCAGATCTACTCATATTAAATCTTCGTTCATCTATCAGTGCCCTAGTTTTTAAGCTAGGACAAATCTTATCAAACATACCTAGATCCATACTTTAGAAACACAAATTTCCACTAATCTTATCTTCAGCATAGAACAGAGCTTCCAGATCTAAAAATTTTCACTATTCTTACCTTTATCAAAGCACAAAGCTTGTAGATCTTACCTCTTTAAAAAAAAATCTCACTTTTACCTTTCTCAGAGAACAAATATTTCAGATCTTACCTCTTTTCTTCAAATATGACTTCTTTTCTTAGCGCAGATCTTCACATATTGAGTAGAAGAATGTGCACTAGAGTGACAGATCTACGCACAAAGATTTCACAATTTCAGGTCGTATCTTCGCACAAAGCTTCTCTTTCCTTAGTTCCCAGCAATCACAGTTTCAGTCCCAACAATGGAACCATTTGTTGGCACAGGGGCATACCTAGGGTTCAATGCTACAACAACACACCAACAAAACCCTAACTACCGACCCTTTTGAAAACACCTGTGAAGTAGATGAAGTCTCACCCGAGGTAGAGGTAGGGGTGGTTGTAGGACTCCAGTGTCTGCAAACTTAGCTGGGACAAAGATCTATGTCTGTCACACCTTAACAAGGGAATTAGCAGTTATAGTTCACCAATATCCAGTCTTAGTTTACAACATAGTTAAACCCTAATTATAGAGCATCGTGGTATTCAACTAGATCCAACATCTAGCAACACTTAACATGACGAAACATATCAGATCTAGTAGATTCAAGCACTAAGCACATTCACCCAAGTTAGATCCAACATTTACTCTCATTATTAAGCACAAAGCAAAAACATATCTATTTATCATTCATATGCATCAAAGAACTAAGAAAATTAACATATAAACACATCAATACATCACATAAAGAAGAGAAACACAACATGTATGTGGTTCACCCCCACCTTGGGGATACATCCACCAACTCTTCATCTTCTTTATTGGCTTCTTCAATTAGTTACATACACAGAGCCACAAAAACCCTACTCCATAGAGGACAAGAGATTTGCGCACCTCTCTAGATCCTCCTTCCTTAGGCTAGGCTATAGCACTAAGCCTCTTCTAAATCTCTTACACTCGCTTTCACTAAGCTCTACAAGCCTCATAAAATATGCACAAAAGTAATCTCTACTCAGCACTTAGCACTTTCGATCACACATATCGAACTTGTAGCTCGCTACTTACTTCACCTAGCTACTTATTTATACATTACAAAATAGGCCTAAGAATGGGTAAACCCATGGTCCGACATCCCCATACCCATTACATAATCCCGAATCCCAAAAAGGGACCTAAAAGGGTTGATATCCCACGATCTCCGCTTCATCTTGTGCTCCGCCTTCGACAGCCTGTCGAAGTCCCAAAAATAGGTCAAACCTGACCAAGGATCCTCAAAAATTGGTCAAGGGCCAACAATTTTCTCTTCTTGGCATCTGTGTTATGTTGTAAGGTTTCATATCTTGTTGCGTCACACCTTCCTGTTATTTCACAGAACATTTAAAACATCAATTTTTCTCATGCCTCCAAGGCTATCAACATCCAGGAATAATGGAACTTTGTTCCAAAATCTTGCACATCTATGCAGTCTTCTAAGAAAAGGTTGAGAAAATACGACACACAACTAAGAAATTTACCCTTTTCGCAATGCACAGTTTCTGTGACCACTCCTACAGGTGCCTCTTCTTTGTGACACTTTCTAAGTAGCTTTTAGTCCATCAACTTCGTCGCAAATCTAGTAGCTGGGTCATTGATGTTATTAATAATCATACCTTTGTTCCCTTTGTTCGTACCAAATTTTTCCTTCACTTCCTCTGCAATGGCCTTCTCCTTCATTTTATCATCAAGGTACTTCTCCTAATTTACCCCATCTGTTGGAAGTATTTTCAACTTAGCAATTAGTTTGACATCTATCGGGATAGGTCTATCCATCCATAAAAATCCTCCATGTATGCACACCAAAATATTTTTTACACATGCATTAACATCTTTCCCCCTACTGAAGTGAGGTATTTCCAATAGATTCATTATCACATATTTGTAAAGTTTGACTATCCATTGTTTGGGATCCATTCTCAGGGTTCCTTTCGATGTTGACCCTTTGTTCTCCATGTAAATCTCATGCGCAAGCTCTAGAAACTTGGACACCTTTTTCACATCGTGATCGGCATACCAAAATTTGGGAACACATCCCATTATATTTTCCACAATGATGATTGAGTCTAGAATGTGGGGCACTGATAGAAAATTTGTGTTTGTGTGCACGTTGATGTCAATGCTTCCCTTTTCCTTGACGACCCTGTTGTTGTTACTTTTAGGGTTTCTTCTTCCTACATTTCCTCATCTGTGGTGCAGTCAGCCTCGACCTATGGGTTTTCCTCTTCTGCAAGTTTATTTGAATTTGTGTTATAAATGTCATATCCACCATGTTCTCCCTTTGCATGCGCTAATCCTAGGTTTTTAATGCTAAGGTGTGCTTTTTTCCTAGGGTTTTGTCCTTACGCTGCTTGGCTAATTTCTGCTGCTTCTTCTTCCAGATTTTCTTGTTCAATCCACATCAGATTGATGGATTAAGTGTATATATCTAGAATATAATCCACATTGACCACTCTGTTGGTTTATTCCAGTAGTCTGTTAGTTCTTCAGTTCCTTCACGCAAATTGAATGGGTCCTCCGAACTTTAGCGACACCATTTTCTTAATTCGAGAAAAAATGTGTTGTAGATCTTGGTTGGGTTCTTCACAAATTCTCATGTACTCTCACCCTTTTTTCTCTATCACTCCTTTGATAAAAAATCACAAGTGCTCTTCCTTTTCCCTTCTTTACCCCTTTTATAGACTCTATCATAAATCCTCTGATGTGCTCTTTCTTTTCCGTTCACCGATTTTTCACTTTTCTGGTCATTTCCCGTCCCATCATGCAATGTTCACTTTTCCTGCGCACAGTCTTATGAATTTTGTCACACCAATTTATTGTCTTCTTTGCATTGTCATCCTTAAGTTTTTTTCTTCCACTTATTCCTCTAACTACATTTTTTTGTCAGTTTCTTCATTTTTCTACTTTTTTCTTCTTTTACTACTTTTTCTTTTCTTTTTCTTCTTTTTCTTCCTACTATATACACTATGTACAATTCTTCTTTCTACGTTGTGATTACTGAGGGTTGGTAGGTCAATTGTCCCTATATAGTTTCAGTTGAATACCATTCACCATTCCTTGCATTTCCTTTCCTACTAAGTCTTTCAGCTGTACAACACCTCCATCTGTGACATACTTTATATCATATGGCCCTAGCAAATGCATTCTTAACTTCCCTGGGTGCTGCAAGTATTTACTGTCATAGAGGAGAACCATATCTCCTACTTTGAAGTTCTTCTTAATATGTCTGTCATGCCAAGATTTATCCTTTTCTTTATGTACCTCTTAATGGAAAACAACTATGATTTTGTCCTCTCCAAGATTGTATAAATGACCCACAATTAGTTTGTAGTCTGCAGCTATGACCACCAAATTTTTCTTTTGTATAGTAGTAAATTCATTTGGTGCAAATATTGTACTCAAAAACTCAATAATGTCAGTAAAATACTCATCATCTATTTGTAATGAAAATAATTGTGCATCCATGAAGTTTTCCTCCAAGTTATTGGGTTCTTCTCCATTAGTTATACTGGATAAGTGATCTGGTCTTGCATTCAATCTTCCAGGATTCACCACAACTTCAAAGTAAAACTCTTGGAATAAAAGTATCCATCTGCATATTATTCCACCCAAAACTTGCGTATTGACTAAATATCTAAGAACATAATGATCTCTAAACATCTTGAAATATTTTCTTAACAAGTAATGTCTAAATTTCTGCAAAGCATACATCATGGTCAATCCTTCTCTTTCTATAATATTGTAGTTTTGTTCTGAATCTGATAAATTTTTGCTTGCAAATGATATAGGGTGATCTATATCACCTTCTCATGGTTGTGTCAATAATTCTCCTAATGCTATTGCATATGCATCCACATGCACATGAAATTCTTTTTTCCAAACTAGAAACACTAAAATTGGCGTAGTAACTATCTTCTCCTTCAAAATATCCAAACATTTTTGGCATTCATCATTCCACTGACATTTAGTGTCCTTCTTTAGAAACTTCTCCATTGACACGATAATATGTGAATTTCCTCTTATAAACTTCTTGTAATACCCTGTATGACCAAGTGTACTCTTCAACTGGTGCACTGACTTCGGTGGTGGTAAGTTAACTACGACAACCATTTTAGCAGGATCAACCAGTAGATCCCGTTTACACACCACATGCCCTAACAAAATACCAAAAGGTGCACTGAAAATGAATTTATTAATATTCGATGAAATATGACACTATATGCATCTGTCTAACATTAATCTTAATACTTCCACATGATCCTTCAGTAAACTAAACATTGTCCAATCATCCAAATATACTTCTAAAAACTTATGAATAAAGTCTTTAATTGCAACCACTACTACTCTTGAAAAAATTGCAGGTGCATTATTCAATCCAAATGGAATTACTATATACTGAAATGATCCCCATTATGTAGCATATGTTGTATTGTGTCTATCTTCTGGTGCTATCATGATCTGATGATATCCTAAAAACCCATCTATAAATGATAAGCTTCTTGACCCCCTACATTCTCTAAAACTTCGTCTATAAATGGGGTAGGAAAAGGATCATACAAGAAATCATCATTACATTTTTATCAAATCTACACAAATCCTAATCCCCCCTTGCTTCTTTTCCTTTACTACCATGGAGATGATCCATTCATAGTCTTCCACAGGTTCTATGACACCGGCTTCTAAAATTTTGTCAATTTCTACCTTCACCTTCTACTTGTACACTGTATTTAACCTGTAAGGTCTCTATCTTATAGGTTTGGCTTCTAGCTTCAATGGGATCTTCATATCTCCTAGTTCTCCTGCTAATCCCTTCATCTCTAAAAATTTCGTTGGAAACAAGTCACTATATTCACACAGTAACTATGTGATTCTTTCTACTATATGATTATCCCAATAATCTCCAATGCTTGCAATATTTGGGTTTTCTACAGTTCCAATATTTACCTTCTTGATCTTAACAGGTGTAGAATACTCCTTTGAATCCAACTTTGGACCTTCTACTTCCCTTTCTCCTTCAAATTATGGGATCTGGATATTGCACGAGTTTTCTTCTGCTAGATATTCTTCTTCTATGACATGATAATAGTGTAGTAATTGGGTGACAATATGTTTCTTCTGATTCTTATATGTTGGGACTATTTCAAATTCCGGTTCTTCAAATATTCTATCTCTTACCACCTTTAGTGCTATATCTATCTCTGGAGTTTCATGCTAAAAGGAAAATGTAACCACACAATTATGTTGTATTTGTTCCCAATTCATCGTTTCTCGACGTTGTTCCTGTTTTGTGTACCAGTTCTTTGGAATTCCTTCTAATGTGTGAATAATATGGCGTGGCTATTATTCTGGTGGTACTAATATCCATTGAACCATGCACCTATCTCCATTGTTTCAGTTTTCCAATTCCATCATATTTCTCCTCGTATATATGTTCCTGCTTTGTGCCAAATCTAATGCATAGTAACCTATTGCATTGAAACCAGTTGTTGATCTTCTCTTTATGTGTAACCCACCAACATGTAGGTGTATCTTTAAAATAAATATATAATGCTCATAATCTCTTATTATCTACTAATTCTGATTCAAAATTTATTAAAAATTCTTCTAATTCATTCAGACCGTTGTTCCAGAGTCTGTACTTAAGGCTTAGAAGTACAGTGTCTAGGCATCCGAAAGTGGGTAAAGGGTGGAGAAGAGAGAAACATCAACCTTCGGCAAAGGAAACTAGGGAATATTTCTATGTTGGCATTGTCTAGCTTCCAACCATTCCTGGATGGTTATATCTTGTTCAATCGCTGCCCATGAACGTTTGAGTTCAATCCAGGTAGTAGCTATTTTAAGAATAGTATCGAAAAGGTTTAAGGCAATGTGAGTTTGATTTGCTAATCTGGGTTCGATATTGGGTTGTGTTAGTACAGGGACAGTCATGGAGGAACAATAAAATAAGAAAAAACTTCAGAGAGAAATTAAGTGCTGTCTCAATTTGGTCGTATAAAAGAGAATTTACGATTTCGGAAATAAAACAGGGTGCAAATCAAAGGCTCTTTCCTGTAACTGAGTTATATCTTAATAAAATGCATGAGGTGGGAGAAAAACATTTAGCTGTCTATGATGTAAGGCTCCTATAAAGGGATAATATCACACATAAACAGGAGAGGAAAACTGTAAGGAAATAACCCGATGTAGCATAAAATATATGTAGAATTCTGAAAGTGTTGACTGGTCTTACACCTGCTGATAGCTGGTACAGAGGAAAAACAGTAAACAATTACAGAAAACCAAAATTCATTCGATATATTAGTGGTCGTACTAAATTATAATGAAGCATTCATCAGTTATGAATATGAAATGAAATGAAATATGATATACAAGAAAACAAAATCATAACACAGTCATGACGAAATTGAGAATTAACTCTCAAAATGTAAAAAAATCTGTTACAATCGACACAAAAAGGTCCAGCCCCCTTTTTTTCTTCTTTCCATGGTATATTTATATAGTTTTTTCAATAAGATGGAATCTCAATCGTTACAAAAATTTCAGTTATGATAGGGAGAATATCAATCACTACATTTCTTCTTCTCTATATTTACTTGGTGCTAGAAGTTTGTCCTCGCGCGTGCTCGGTACAGGTGATACATCTTTCAACCAGCCGAGATACCAGCCTTGATGGTTCTGCTTGACAGTTGGCCTCAAAAGAGTAACAATCTCAGGCTAATTGCGACAACCTGTCTTCCATCTGTCTGTCTATGATGTTGATAGCACACAATTGCGTGCTTGGTTTAATCATACATTTGTTTATTTGGACTATGTCCGCCATAGTCACTCAGGAGATCTCGGCCGAATCTCTTTCCTCTTTGTCCTTTAAATCAAGAGAGATTTTTTCCATATTCATTTGAATCAATGTCTCGACATTACCTCCGCTATCAATGCCTAGCAGATTTCCATCTATAGAACTAAAGGCCTCTTCTAAGGAATTTGTTACCCTTTTGGCTTGCAGCTTGCCTTCCGCGATGTTGTGCTCCCATTCTTTTAATAAAATGTTTGCACTGGTCTGCTCCGAAACAGTGAACCTGGAAGTAATTCCCGAATCCCTGTTGTTTGTGGCTATCACAACCTCTTGGAAGGTGACCCATGCTGCTCCAACTTCCCTTTCTCTAGCATTTAAATTTTCCAAAACTTGATTAACTAGCAAGCAGTTGTCCCGAATCTCCTCTACCTTGCCGAGTAAATTTCATTGGGCCGCAGAGACTCTTCTTCGAATATCTATCGCTAGGGACTGAAACATATCGATATCTATCACTTTGATTTCAGTGATTTCCACCCTATCCTGCAACTGTTGGATCAAATCCTTTTGCTGGCTCGCTTGCATGTGACCATCCCGAACCACCAGTTGTGCTTGTTCGAGCTTAGTCTTGAGCATCTCTATCTCACTTTTATCGGCCAACCTTGCTTTCTCCATACCTACACTCGCCTGGTCTTTGGCAGTCTCTGTTGTTGTGGCTAATCTAGCTTCCAGGGTCTTGATGAGGTGATTCTTTCGTTTCAACTGGTTTTTTAAGATCCCGATTGAAAATTGATTCATTGTGGCATATGATCCTAGTGTCCCTACTATTTCAGTCATGAATTTTTCATTCCTCTTGTCTTTTCCATCAGTTATAACTTTGTATTTCTTGGCCGTTGACTCTCCTTCCTGATAGAATTCCCTCTTTACCACTACCTTTCTCTTCTTATCAAAGAAAAACGCTTTCGGAGGGAGTTCTTCTACCCTTATAGGCCTCAACTCTTCATTGAAGATCGATCCTGCATCAATATTTCCCTAAGTCGACTACAAGGGAGTAATTGATGTGATAGGTTCTCTGATCTGCTTCACTGATTTTCCTGGAGTGGTAACCAGACTCTGCTTCTTCAGTGGGTCAGGAGTCTTTATCTTAGCTTTCAGACTCTTAGTTTTCTCTCCCTCGCCCTGGTGTTTTTCTTGATCAGGAGTCGCATCCTTAGAGCCTTTGGAATCTCTTTGTTTCACCTCCGTCGTACTCGGACTCTCACCCTGCAACACTGCGGGAAGACAATTGCGTCGATGTTCTTGGAACTTCAGAACATCGGCTCTTTCCTTGGGTGCCAAGGTTTGTATCTGATCTAGAATCTCGACATAGGACCTTGCACCTTGAAAAATTTCATCCGAGGGTGAATTCTCGTGCTCAAATCTCTTGAGCCCACAACTGAACAAATGATTTCTCACAACCCTTTGTGGATCGTGCTTCTTTTATTCAATGAGGACCAAATTTAGGTCTTCCAGGGTTGCTGCCTCATCTTTTTCATGCCCAAAATCTAATAAATAATAAGAATTTAAATGAACAGGAAAAGGTGGCCATACCTTCTTTGAGTATCCCTTAAGCTCCATGCTTATACCACCGATTACTATTTTCCTAGAAACCTCATGACAAGCCAGCTTGTCGGGAATGAACAATGGCAATGCATGCGGGGGAACATAAGCCTCGAAAACTCTAAGATATGAAAATTCAGCTTCTACATACCAGTCAGCTATGCTGCTCAGATTTGTCACTATACTGTCTGAGATCTTGGGTGGTGGGTGACCAAAAATAGTGACATGTAGAGGCACCGTCACCCAGTTGAAGATTTCATATACAAAATTTGCCACTTTGTTTTCCCATAATTTTGAATGATAGACGTGTATGGGCTCATCTTCTGCTAGAGGCCAACTCCATCTCATTAAGGAAAATGGTGTTAAAAAAAAAAACGACGTCCATAATGTATGAAAACATAAAAAATGAAGCAAATTTTCCGCTTTCTTTCTACGCCCGATACTCGGTGACTCGACTGGTTAGGCTGTCGGATAGCATCTTCACCCAGTCAAAGGAAAAACCTTTGGTGACTTGAAACATTAGAGGTACACATGGAAGAAATAAATGTGAGGTGTCCTCTCTCCCATATAATCTGCATGTCATCATGGCTACATACTTGTACTTCGGTTCTAAAGAAGCTATTGAATATACACCATGACTGTCTGCCCTGAAATTCGCAGAGCACGAAACCCAATCTTTTATTAAGCTATACTTTGTTTTATCATACTGCACACATTCCTTCTGTTTGAATTTGTCTAAGAATTCAGCACCATATGTAAAGTCGGACGTTGTGGGCAACTTATACATGGCTTGCAGATGTTCAGGCCTGAAAGTCCCGATGGTGATCTTTTGCTCATTCATGATGGTTCTGGTTGGTATGTCCACATGGTTCAATACCCATCAGACCATATCATAATATGGTAGTAGTCATGGCCTGGTTGCTACTTTGTGCATTTCGGATTAGATGACGATCTTATACTTGGTGGTTATATCATATTTTTCGTTGTCACTGGAATCATCGGAATAATCCACCAATTCAGCCTGCAGAACATCGGAAACGAAAGACCAGTTCAGGATAGAATTGACACTTCGAGGTGAAGTATCAACAACGTTGTCTGAGCCTTGTCTCGAAACCTCAACACTGGCTTTGGATGCTTTTCGCAGAGCCATTGTTGGAGATTGTGCTTTATCTCTTCTGCGATAGAAATACGTATACATACAGAAGTTAGCTCGCTCAAAGATTGTGCTCTGTGTGGTATAGAAATGCATTTTTCATAATGAACAACAATTCTATATATATTTGAAAAATCAGTACTCTTTTAGATGAAATCTGTCAAATCATGCTCAGAAATAAATTTAACCATAAAAAACTGAGCTTTATTCATCAATTCACCCTATTTCCTAATTAATGCCATAAATTTTGGCGGTTTGAAGTGTCAGTTGGCGTATGGAAGAAATAAGGTTACCTCGTAAATTGTGCAATCATCGAAAAGCAGGATGTATTGATTTAGCTTAATTAATCCGGCTTTACCAATGTTAATTAATCTTTTGCCACTCATTGTATCGGGAATTTTTCTTTAACCTTTTGAAACTCTAACCCCCAAAATTGTGATGATTGATTTTGATTAATAAAAACATAATTATGAATAGGAACTTAATTAATACCATAATTATTTATATTCGTTGTATCGCGACTCGGAGCTTCGAAGGTAAGTTTCCGGGAAGTTTGCATGCCGAGCTGTGAAACCGCGAGATCGCGATAATACGACTTAATTAAAAGGGAGGATAAACTTGGATTAAGTGATTAATTAATTATGTTCATACCCTTATCGTGATTTTGCAAGTCAGGGTTTAGACAACATAACTTTTAAAAAAGAAAACGCCGAGTGGCGAATTGCCGACAAAACGTTACCATGGTTTAGCTTTTACTTTTAACCTTGAAATGGGTTACTAAAATAAGGACTTCGTGTTCTCAGCTATCGGGACTATGACAATAAAATTTTGGGTTTGGTGAATGCTGAGGTGCGAAAACCCGATGGCGTTTAATCATGGTTTAGGGAAAACTTTATTCTCGTTACAGCCCTGGGTGAAAATCAAAACGATTTTGCTGTTTCGTTGCTCAGGACGTGTGAACTACGTGATTTATAGCATCCGACCTATGAGATCCCGAGGTAGAACAAAAAGAGGAATTTTTTTTATGAAAGGTAGGACTCGCCTCGAGAGTACAATAATCATCGCTGTTTGCGTGATAAAGATTCAGAGATTTTGAAACCACAGATGGAAAATATGAAAACCATCTTTCGATTTCGAGTAAAAAATGAAATTTGTGGCGGGCTAGAAAAACAAAGGCGGCTCCAACACAGACCATAAAAAGTAGTAGGCTCTCTTACCTATGAACCAATCCATGTCAGCGCACACATCATTCTGGCACATCTTCTGGTGGATAATTCATGTTGTCATTGCTACCAGATATCTAGTCCTGTTTCAGGGTCTAAATCACAAGAGATAATACTCCTCCAACTTTGCATTTCATCTGTAGTTGGGTTAATATAATCCTCTTCATGCATGGTAGTTCTATACAATTCATTTACATCTTCTATGATAAAAAAAATTGTCGTCGGTTCCACATACCTTCCTCCTTATGAGGGATCCAATGGCACAATAATATGTACTTCCCTGATTCAAAGATCATTTTCCTTGTCTTCAATTTAATAATAGTATGGTTATAAAAATCCTAATCCAGAACCAACAATGCTGGATATGGAAAAGTATTATTTACTATGGCAATGGCTTCAAAGTCTGCCATGGTGCGCACACCATCTATATCTACTGGAATCCGTTGCAATATTCCAATTGGCACCACTCTATGTTGATTTTCTATCTTCAACTAGATTGGTGAATACCCCAATATTTGTTCTCACATAGCTTCCCATGTCTTTTTTGGTGGAACATTGACTTCAAAACCTAATTCTAGTATGATATCCCCCATATTCAAATCTCCAATTTTTGAATTCAATTTGAACTCCTTACTTGTTCTTATTTTCTTACAGACTTGATTCACCCTCTTTACCCCTTCTTCCTTATAATTACACTTTTCTAACAAACTCTTCAGTACTTGTAAATAATTTTTGTCATTTAAAAACTTCACACAAGACCCCAAATTTTTTCTTAAGTTACTTACTTTCTCTGAAGAATGCTCTTTGTTGGTATGGTCAAATAAAGGAGGAAGGTCATACACTGGTACCTCATCTATTGGATTTCTTCCTGAAGTAGATGCAATATTTTCTTTCAGAATCTCATGTCTAGCCTCTTTGAATGTCTCTTTCTCTTTACGCTCATCAAACTTATGTTCAAGCATTGTATTCTTCCTAACCCATTGGTATTGATCCTGATCCTTTTTTGTTGCATCTTCTCTTGTCTTGTCTCCACCTCTAGTAACTATGTTGATCTTCTTCCCATCCTCTTCTTTGTTTTACGCCACAATCAATTTCACATTCTAATTGTTATGTTTCCTATTGTCTTGTATTTTTACCAAAAGTGTTGGACAATATTCTATCTCATGGCTTGTTGTGCAACAATACTTACATGTCATAGGTGGTTGTGGACAATCTCTTGCATAGTGTCTAGGATTCTAATAGTTATGACAAACTACAAGTCCTCTACATCCTCCAAAGCCTCTTCTTCCACGACCTCCTCCTCTGAAGCCTCCTTTGTTTCCTTGATTATCTCCACACGGTGTATTATACTAAAGTCCTTGATTGTACTATTGTTGCACATTATTGTATTATGGTGGCACCGCACACTGCTACACATTGTTATACTACGATAGTGCTCCAAACCGTTGCACATTATTGTGTTTCAATTGTGATTGAAACTATTACATGAGAGTATACAGTGGTTGTTGTGCATTATTATACTGCGGTTACTATGTAGGTTATGTTGTCACTAACGTATCCTACACCCTATATGCATATGATGTCCTCTCCTTCATTATTGCCAAGGTTCGGTAGTCCTTGTCTTCATGTCCAACTGACTTGAAAAAATTACAAAATGTACTCTTCTATATTGTCTGATACTTCTACATCATGGGACAATGATAGATATCATTTCCATGTGTTTTTCATATCTCACACCATAGTCCTTCTGATGATAAAAAATTTGGAATCCCTATTCCTATATACTACACAAAGGTTGGACACTCATTATTATGATGAGCTTCTGTTATGCAAAGTGTACACCATAAATATTCCCTCTTTTCCTTTCCTTTATTCATATTTAACTGAAATGTCTAGTTCTTCATATCTTGTCTCAGTTCCTCCACAGCTAGATTTGTTTGATTATACTGATTTTCTTCTAACTATAATTTTTCTTGCAGAGCCTCATCCTGAATCTGGAATTTATGTTTCCTCAAAGGATACTTTAACTTACCTTTTAGTCTTTTGAACTTTTGTTCCACCTCCTAGAATAATTATCCTCGCTTCTGCTTAATCTCTATCATTTCATTCATAAACTAATCCTCTAAACTTGGTTTCTGAAATTCATTTATTAATCTCCTCTTCACCTCTCTTACAGTTGTAGGCGCTCCCATTGGATTATTTGCTGTGAGAACGATGTACCAGTCTAATGCAGGGTTTCTGAATGTGATTTCCAATTATGCAAACTTTGTGTCTTCATCTATAATTTTATTGGCTCCCATATCTTCTCACAAATAAACAAATTTTTATCTGGGTCATCTGATCCATCTCCTCAGAACTCCAGTAACGTAATAGTTGGATCTTTTCCTTCCATTGTGAATTTTTTTGCACTACCACCTCCGCTTTCTGTAGATACTTGACTACTACTTTATGAACTTACACTTCTTCTAGAGTCTCCACTAGAACCAGGTCTTGTAAAAATCCTTCTACCACTAATCACTTGTTGGTTAATCAATTTTTCTTCTTCATATGTCCTAGTCACACATGGGCTTGTGGGTTCCACAATAATTCAGATCTAGAATGCAGAGCCTTCTTCTCCGTTGGACCCATGACCTTTGGTTTTCCTCTTATATGTAGCGCACAATATTTCCTTAATGTTCCCTGTAGCACAACGATCCTCTACCTTTTCCTCATGACTATCCAATCCCTCTTGCTCGGCTACTACCCTCTTATTACTATTGATCTTATACTGGTAGGTTCGTCTATTGTGTGTCACTTCTGCTTTCCTTATTATTTCCCTGGTCTTCTCCTCATCCATCATTATAGGGTTCCTTTCTTCCTTATTCTAGCCTACATCTAGATCCCTCTCCATATCTCATATCTTCCTTAGTGCTTCCCCCATCTCCCCCATGCGCACAGAGTGATTTAGTTGTTTGATTCCATGGTCATCACGCCTTTATCATGTAAAAACATCTTAATCGATGTGTAAAGAGACATATGTACCTCCCTTTGGGTCCCTTCAAGAAATGCTTCTCTACAATGTAAATGTGTTGAACCTTCACATAATAGATCTAGATGAGAATTGACATACATAGTTGTAGAAAAAATAGAAGAAAAGAGAAGCAGGAGAGAAAGAATGGAAGAATTTTCATTAACCAAATGAATGAATGATAATTTACACATGATATACTATGTATAAATCAACTAATGCGCACGGGAGGAGAATCCAATGTGCCATAGTGGTTTTTTAGAGTGATTTGTACACACACCAACAATTACAGGAGTAAATTTCCACCTAGTCTAGTCTCTCGAGTAGTTACGGGAGTGAACTGCCACCTAGCTGAGTTAACTAGTATATCAGTATTCATTTAACTGACTGAAACATAGTGAAGTGAGGAGGAGATCAAGGAATCATGGGCAATGCACTAGTCTGGTGATGATCCCAATGATGCATGGTGATAATACCAATGTGGAATCTAGAATCCACTCAACTAATCAACTGAAGTGTGAACTGAAGAGAATATTCTCCCTAGAGGAATATTTTTCCTAAAATATAGGAGACTGGAAAATGACTAATAAAAATAGGAAAAACCTTAGGAAAAATAAATCCTAGGTGTGTGTGAAGTAACTCCAACACCCCCCCTGAACATCACTATGGTAAAAATAAAGAATGGGTCCCGACAATGAGGCC
>ML782188.1:96606-117652 GCA_009831015.1 Picea engelmannii
CCCCCCTCAAAGTACAATGTATGTAAAAAGAAGAACTGACCGTTTCTAGGAAACTGCGTCCTTCACTCCAAGACGATTGCACAGAGAATGGAACTTCTTCTTAGTGAAGGTCTTGGTGAAGATGTCTGCAGTCTGTTCTGTTGAAGGACATAACTGCAGGTTGATGATCCCATCATGTACTAAGTCTCGGATGTAGTGCATATGGATCTTGATGTGCTTCTTGCGTTGCCTATGAAATGGATTTCTGCATAACTTCAGAGTGCTCTGGTTGTCACACCAGATGACATCAGCCAATGAAACTAAATGCCCAACTCAGTGAGAAAATGTTGTAGCCACATAGCCTAAATGGTTATGTTAACTACCCCTCTGTACTTTGCCTTGAATGAAGATAAAGCAATAACATTATTCTTCTTTCTTGACCAACATATAGGCCCAAAACCAATACTGAGTGAGTAACCAGATGTGGACTTGCGATCAATGCTACCACAACCCAATAAGAATCAGTGAAACCGATGAGGTCCAAAATAGAGTCTGTTGAATAGTGAATCCCAAATTTGATGGTGCCCTATATGTATCGAAGGATACACTTTGCAGCCTTCCAATGTATCTCATGCAGATCCTACATGAACCTAGAGATTGTGCCAACTACATAGGAGATATATGGTCTAGAGTCTGTGAGATACAAAATGCTCCCCACTAGTTGTCTGTACAGTGTGTTTTCACCCAATGGAGTGTCCCGACCATCCTCAAGTTTGGATATTAATAGGAAAGGAATCGAGGAAGACTTGCAACCTGTCATGTGAAATATCTCAAGTAGATCTCATGCATACTTGGCCTGAGACAGTTTGATGCCTGATGCATCCTAACTAATCTCGATTCCAAGGAAGAAGTGTAGCAATCACTAAAGTTGAGCAAACGGTGATCAACAAATCATCAACATACAAAACTAAGAGTAGAAGTGAATCATTCATCCTAAGCATGTAAACATTTGGGTTTGATTTACAATGTACAATGTTTTGTGACAATAGGTAGGAGTCCATCTTGGTAGACCATGCCCTTGGATCCTGCACCATGCCCTCAGATCCTGCTTGAGGCCATAAATATATTTATTCAATCGAAAAACCAAAGATGAATCCTACATAAATCCATGGGGCTTCTCCATATAGATCTCCTTAGAGAGATCACCTTGAATAAATGCATTCTTCACGTCCATATGATGGACTTCACATCCCTTGGTTGCCACAATTTCAAGTTCCAAACGTACGAAATCCATCTTTGCTACTGGAGAGAAGATCTCAACATACTCAATGCCATGCACTTGTTGAAAGCCTTTGGAAGCAAGCCTGACTTTGTATTTTCTAATCTATCCATCCATTGCACTCTTGGTCTTGTAGACCCATCTGCACCTGACAAGTTTCCTTCCAGAAGGAATGGGAACTAGATCCCAAGTTTGATTCTCGAGAAGGGAGTTGTACTCCTTTTGCATGGCATATTCCCAAAAGAGATTTCCAACAACCTCTCCATAATACTGTGGATATGTAGATTGAACCAAGAAAATATTCCTGGGTGGAAATGTTTCATTGGAAGTGAGTGTAAGAGGAGGCTCCTCGAAATCAGATCGACTCCTCCTAGTATTAGCTATATCACCAACAAGATCCCCTGCATCCTGAAGAGTAGTCTAAGCCCACTTGGGCCTCGACTCTAACTCTACATCTACATTTGCATGAACTGACTCTACATATAACTATACTAACTTTGTATTTGGATCATTTGAATCCTCTGAATCAGAAATCTCATATGAAGAAGAGCCGACATGTGCATGTTCATCATCTATGATAGGTGCAAGAACAAAGGTGTCTGCATGCGACTGTTGAGGTACATGAGAGACACTTTCCTTGAATTGGACACTTCGCTCAATGATGATTTGGTCTGAGGAAAGATAAATAAGTCGGTATCCCTTCACACCATTGGGGTATCCAACAAAGAGACACTCAGTGCCCTATGTATCAAGTGCATTTCTCTTTTAAGAAGGAATCCATGCCCATGCATGTGAACCAAAAATATGAAAGTGGGTCACTTCCGGTTTGAGGCTGCTCCAAGCCTCATAGGGGGTCTTGTCCTTGATAGATCTATGGGGAGATTAGTTTTGGATGTAGGTTGCACAATTAAGTTCTTCAGCCTATAATCTCCGTGGAAGTGACTTTTCATGTAGCATGCAAGATGCCATCTCTTTTAGACATCTATTTTTCCACTCAACAACTCCATTTTGTTGTGGATTATAGGGAACTATATGTTGCAACTGAATATCTACCTCATGAAAGATTTTTTGGATCTCATGGTTTACATACTCTCCCCTATTATCATTTTGGAGGATTTTGATTTTCTTTCATATATGTGTCTCAACAAGGGATTTTAAATCTTTGAGGTGTTGAAAGACCTCTGATTTTTGCTTGAGAAATAAAATCCATGTTGTTATCATTGAAATTTTGTCCACAAATGGTTACAAGAATCCAACAGTGTCAAACAATTATGAGGTCACCCATGGACCAAAATTACCACAAAATCATTTCCAAATGGTCAAAAACTATATAACCAGTGAAAAAATTAAAGTGCGCTATGACTACACAGGGTGCGTGCGCACATGCACAAAACATAAACATAGGAAAAGTGCACATGTGCCCAATGCACGACTGTGGTCGCTAAAAGCCACGCACATCTAAGAATGGCACATTTATGAGAGTTCTCGGCCTCCTACCCACTTCTGGTTCAGCTTCCAAGTTGATTTGACACTCAAATCTGGACTGGATCCGACTGGGTGGCTGGTCAAAGACCTAAAAATGCCCTAATTAGCCTCTTTTCACACTACAAGTTGGTTGCACAATACCTCAAAGAGGTGCTATAAAACAAGGCCATGGGTGCACTTCATTCTTAAGTAATTTCAATAGCAAAGTTATGTTGCTACTATTCTCTTGAGGAATCCTCTATTCTCATCAAGATTATACTAGCACCATTACATTGGGCAATCCATCTCACCCCTTGAGTGGATTAGCAAGAAATTCTTTCACCTTTTTCATTCAAAGTTGTAAGAAGAGCTTGTTTGTGGGAGTCCAAGAGCCCTCCCTTGGAGGAAGAAGGGACTCATAGTCCTCTTTCTTATAGGTGTTTTATTTCATTGATATAAACATTACCATTGGTGACATGAGTCTTATTGTTTCTTTTGTTCTTATGTCCCTATGCTTACTAGTTTAGTTGTTATTTTATTTCTTAGTTGTTCTTTTATATTTCTTTTTCTAACCCTTTTCCTTACAACTGTCCTGCTTAGCAAACCCAACTAAGCTTGCAAGCACCTCTGTTTTGCTCATCTAGGTGGCAAAAGAGGTGCAACAGATTGGCGACTCCACCGGGGAAAGGTACCAATTTCCTATCCCATTTGGGTTTTTATAGCTCTTATTTTAGTTTATTTAACCTATAGGTGCATTAACCGGCCCAAGATGACCTGCAAAACATCCAATTCCAAGTTGAATTGAGAGAATTCCACCCAAAATTTTCTTTCACGTCCGTGTGTCAGTTGTGCGTGGGTTTTTTGGCCCACAGGCATGCATCGTGTGCACATGTTCCTAAGTCACAGTTCTGTTATGCGCACCTGCACCCAAAAGCTCATTTCAGTCTGCACACAGGTGCTTAGTCTGCCTCTGTCTACACTGAGACCCGCGCACCTGTGTAGAAAACTACACATTGTAAGGTTTTTTGTGATTTGGGGAAGTCCCCTAGCCTTCTTAAAATTGATTTCATGCATGTTGTAAGCTGCACCACACTTAGTTCCCTCTTCATATAAAGGGATTAGTCAAAACACATAGGCACTTAGGGGGTTTAAAATCATTATTTCCTCTTTTGCTTTCATTTTTCCACATGGATGGCTTGCTTTGAATAAAAGTATAAGTTGGAATCATTTCTAATCACATAAAACTTGCATTGGGACTAGAACTTGGATAACAATCGCTTAGTATGCTCTTCTCTCGCGCTTCCAAGCGACCTTGAGAATCAGAAAAATATTGTAGGACAACTTCATCTCCCTTAAAAAGACTAAAACCTTTAGGAGAGGACAACATCCCCTCTTGGGACTCCTCTTAGTTTATTTTTCGAACACATCTTAAGATTGTAATGGGCCCATACATGCCCACATGCTACAAAGATAGGATAGTGTTGAAATTTACATTCTTAGATTAAATCACTAGGGAAGTTTAAAGGTTTTGTAATGGGCCCATACATGCACACATGATCACAATCTAGGACAATTTCAAATATTTTCTTAGATTAAATCACAATAGGGAGTTAAAAGAATAGTAAAGGACCCACATGTCCACATGCTAGTTTCCTAGGGACTTTTGAATTACGCAAGGTTGTACCAAAGGCATTTAGTTAATTAGGTAATCAACACTTGTAAGGACCAAGCGAAGTCCACATGTAGCAAGGTGACACCTAATTCATTAAAACATTGGAACAATTTCACTCATTCACACACAAAAGTCACTTATCACTCACATAGTTTATTATCGAAACGTGGAGGTCAAAGTAAGTTTCCTCCAAAGGGATTCCGAAACACCCCACCCTTTTCTTGATGAAACTATCCACTCCCATTTAAATTCAATGAGGTTGGTTCACACCCCCAACCTCTCAAACAACTAAATATAATTTTTTTCTAAAAACTCACTAAGTTTTCCTCCACAGGAGGTGCCAAAATAATTTTTTTAGTCTAGGTAGGATTTCGGGGATAGGCATCCAAATAAATCCCTGTTATCTGGTTCTCACATTGTCAAAACAATAGAAGTTGTCAAATAGGGAACTGAAAATCCTCCAAGTCAAGTGTTCCTAACACCATAAGGCAGGGAGATACTCATGAAGGGTTGAAGGCTGAGGTCTGGTTGTTCTGTGCATCCCCCCTTGGGGCACCCACCTCTTGGACGGGATCCAGCTCGTGACCCATTTCTTAGGCCAAAAATCTAAATGTCACACTTTGACCGAAGTATCTAGTGACCAAATTTTAGGACATCTACCCAGGTGGAAATTGTGGGCTGCAATTGCACCTTGATCGGATTTTGTGTGGCTATTGGGAAATATTGCCAGCTCTTTCGGGATATGCCCCCTTTACCCCTCATTATAACTGATTGTTTCATCCTTCACTAGTTTATCTTCCGGTGACTTCAGACCCCACTGTTGAGTACTATTGGAAGGTCCAGTGCTATTTGAGAGGAAGGACGTTATGTATTTTAGGACACGAGCATTTTTTTTCTTTGATTCCCCACGCAGACAAAACCCACTTATCCACATATATGCTTCTTTTTCAAAACACTTTATGTATGATGCACTTCTGATTACATTTTGATTTAGATATATATATTGTGTAATGTTCAAAATTTACAACAAAGGCTCTTGTTTATTTTCTCTCGTCACAATTTGCACACATCCACGCAGCTAGTCGGACATCATAGAGGACCCACAAAACCCCCTTCGTTTCAGACGCTTTCTAAACCTCCCTCCTATTTTAGGGGGAGCTCCTAGTCTTGCCAACTCATCGACACCACCTTCACACACTCCAGTGAGTGCCACTGTCTTAGGGTCAGCTTTGCTTGGTTCCACATTACTTGGGTCCACTTCCCAAGTCCTTCCATCCACTCGCTCTCCTTTACACAGAAGCGGGGAGCCAACTTCCTCTCCAGGAGGAAGTACTAACCCACCTAGCCCCCCTCAAGGGTTAGGTTCACAGAACACTCACACCATGGCTGGAACTAATCCTCCACCCCCACTACAGATGCCATATTTGGCCTCTCTTAACATACCAGATCCATGAAAACTCACAAATGATCCTATATTGCATGACTCCGCATGGCCTACAATGCCTACCAAACTACCTTCAAACATCCCCAAATTTGAAGGAAAGGCAGGAGATGACCCTGCCAATCATGTCATGACTTTCTACCTATGGTGCTCTTCCAAAAACATTATGGATGATTCCATCAGACTATGATTATTTCAATGCACACTCATTGGCCCATCAACCAAATGGTATGTAGACGAAAAATTGGGGTCCCATGCGACTTTCGAATCCTTGGCCAAAGCATTTTTGACCTTCTTCCAATTACCAATCCTCCATGACAACGGTCTTGAAATACTCTCTAATTTCAAACAAACCTCAGCCACACATATCATTGATCACATTCATGAGTGGCGTAGACGACATAGTTTGTGCAAAGCTGAAACCACCGAACAACAATGTCTTGACTGGTTTCTCAGATCACTTGTCTCTCTCCTCGGTAAAGATGTAGCTTCCGCCTTCCCTCAATCTGAAGAAGAAGCCATCAGTAAGGCTCAACAATACGACCTCATCTATTCACAATCAGGGTACTTATACATAGTACTTCCTGATCTCCCAAAACTCATTCCATTTGGACAAGAAAAACCCGGGATGTCTCACTCAACAGACGTATTGATTGGTAATACCACACACGATAGTCCTCAACCCCAACCACCACTAATGTATGGCACACCTCAATACCCACTGGCATATGGAGGAACCTCTTATTACCCCCACCCCCTTATTAACAACCATACCTTGTTGTTATTCCTCCATCCATCAGTGGGCCACCGCCGACACCCCCAATACACCCACCTATCCAAACGAGTTCTGGTACCCCCTCTACCTCAGCTTATACTTTAAGTACTAGCGAAAGTGCCATGCCTTCCTATGTACCTTATGGATCAAAACTCCCACAGAATCTATAGTTTCCATTTCGTGGTCCTCCACAGTCCATGGCACCCCCACACCCTCACACTGGGCTGAATTTTGTTCAACCCTCTCTCGTTCAGCAATATCAAAATTTCGAACAGATGAATACGGAAAATCCGACCCACCCGTCAAATAATGCCAAAAATAAAGGAAGAAACATGAACAATAACAACCCAGGTCAGGGCGGGAATCAAACCCAACAAAACCAACCTACTGGGGGCAACCAGAACCAAGGGAATCAGAACCCCCAGGGGAGAAATAACAACAGGCGTCAAGGGAGAAATAAAAATACTATCAAAACCACTTTCCCTTGTTCCCTTTGTGGTGAGTTCAGTCATTATACTCATCATTTCCCCCAAATCATTGATTTTAAATGGCTGAAAGACTCAGGCAGTCTACCACATCCTCCAGCACTGCCTGCCCCTCAACAGGCCCCACAAAAATATGTGCAACAACCACCCCCAGCCGTGCTGCAGAATCCCATTCCACACCAGGGTGTGATAAACACCCAACAAGATACACAACCTACTCCACCACAGTTGGGACAATACCTTAATCCCAACAATCCCATAGATCGTACCATCATCCTCACTAGTGAGAAAGAAATCCTTCTGCAAACACGTAGTTGTCAATATCGTACACCCACTGAGTCTCCTCCCATTCCCCCAGAAACAATCCCAACACTGACAGGACCCTCGTTAGTAATTCCTCGCCCTAATGCCGAAACACCTATTCGCATCCCTCACACCCAATTGCACAGGAATGTCCACAACCCCCAGGCTAGGGTGGCTCATAATTACAGTTTGGTCAATGACTTAGCACAATTCCCGACTGCCATGTCAGTCGTAGAGGTCCTTCAAACTTGTCCCACTCAACGAAAATCATTACTTTCCGCCTTGGGGGAAATCGACCCCACAGATACTCAACTCATCACATTTGATCTCGACAGCAGAGAACCTCACCTTCCCGCTTTGATCACTTTTCAAATCCCAGTAAAAATTCATAACATTACAGTTCATTGGTGCATCATCGATGAAGGTGCATCCACATGCATAATGTCCAAATCTGTATGGCAGAAACTTGGTTCCCCTGAACTTATACCATCTTTCATTACCTTAAGAGCTTATGACGGATGACCATCATCTCCTGAAGGGCTCTTCCAAAATGTCCCCATAGAACTTGGGGGCAAGACCATTCTCATCGACATTGAAGTTATCAATGCCCCACTTGATTATAATATCATGTTTGGTTGTAGCTACGTGTATGCTATGAAGGAAGTTGCCTCTTCTGTCTTTCGAACGTGATGTTCCCCCATAACGAGAAGATCATTACCATTGACCAAGTCTCACATTACGAGCCTAACCCTTCTTCCAACATCGATAACATTCTTCTTCTCATCCACACGAGTCATGACACATACCCACTCATCGAAATGGGTCCCAAAATTTTCAAAGACCCATCATTGTTAGGAACTTACCATGGTGCACCACCACTCCTTCATCCTTCCAATCAAGTATGCATTGTATCATCCAACGAAACTAACATTTGGTATTTACAATCACCAGAGATGGTCCCTCAACCATCCCTCCCCCCCCCAAATGGAAGGAATACCAATGACGATTCCCATACTCACTCCCACCATACCCTGTACACCCCCACTCACTACCCTCCTTGCCACAACTGGGGGAAGGATAAAGAAGAAGGATCCCACAACTCCACTTCCCCCATGCATCCAACCTCCTTGCACGCTATGTGATAAAGATGGCCACCAAACCAACAACTGCCCATCTCTACCCGAGTTACGGAACCTGAATCCACTCAATCAAACACCATCAACGCTCGCCACTATAGCAAGTACTGCCAATACCACCCCTCACTCAAGTAGTAAAGGGATCCGAACCAAATTCACTTGTGCCATATGTTCATAATATGGCCACTATACACACCATTTCCCAACACTACCGCGCTTCCAGCAAACATTAGCTGCAGTACGCCAAATCTTCCAGAACGAACCCAATCCAGCTACATCATCCCTACCAAAAATCACTGACATCCATTATGTCATGAATTCAGTCATTGAACGTATGATATGCCCTTGCTCTCTATGTGTATCCTTAGATCATTTTACATACCAATGTCCTATGATCATTGAATACAGGCAACGCCAATTGACCCTGATTCAAACCCCGACACCCCCTACAGAATCGATGGTTGACCTTACCTCATCACTCGAGATTCTTCATATCATTTCTCCTAAACCCGAGGCACTCTCGATGCCTCCATGGTTCTTGGATGAATTATCCGAGGATTCACCCCCAAATCCTCCCAATTCTCCCATTCATTTCCCTACAAAACTTTTACATCCAACTACCACTAGTACTCCTTAGTACTTCTATATTTGGTTTATGTCGAGCGAACCATCACAATCTCATTGTGGCGTTCCCCCTGCTTCTTCATCACCAGGGGATAGCCACATGATGACAGTCACCGATATCACTCTTTATGACCCCTTGTATTCCCGCCAATTCCACTGTGACGAGGACATACTCGAAGAGTTAAACACCCTCGACTATCCATGGGATGCACTACACCACAGAGCGCTCTTCTTTCCACAGGAAGCCTCCACGCTTCCTAACCAACACCCCATATATGTGGTCGAAACCAAGGATTTTATCCCATCAGGGCATATCGACTGGTTCAACAACCCCATTCTTGGCCCTAATGCTTTTGAAGAAGGCAACATGGCCAACATTTATCTGACCATCAAAATTGACATTTCCATAAAAAATGGAGTCGTCGAGGAAATCACCATTGGCGCCGCTTGCACTCCTCAAGAAATCACTGCCTATAAATCCCTCTTCCAAGAATATCGAGATATTTTTTCTTGGTCAAACACAAAAATTCATGGCCTTGATCCCTCTATCGTCGAACATCGCATCGACACCTGGCCTAACATTACACCAGTTCGTAAAAAATAATGACTACTAAACCCATCCAAAGCAGCGGCCATCAAAGCCGAGATTGACAAATTACGCGCGGCTGGGTTCATCTACCCCATCGCCTATACATCATGGGTTTCCAACCCTGTACCCGTTAACAAAAAATAGAGCACTATCCACGTCTGGATGAAGTTTCGCGATCTCAATCACACATGTCCCAAAGACAACTTTCCAATGCCTTTCATTAATCAATTCATCGATGATTTCGCAAGCCGCGAGGCTCTATCCTTCATGGATGGTTTCTCTGGTTATAATCAAATCCAAATTCACTCAACTGATGAATACAAAACCACATTTTCTACCCCTTGGGGTACTTTTTCATATCGTGTCATGCCTTTTGTCTTAAAGAATGATAGCACAACTTTCCAATGGGCTATGACATACATTTTTCATAATCTGGCTCATATCATCCTTGCATACTTGGACGACCTCACAGCTCGATCTAAGAAATGCACCCAACATCTTGATGATTTACGGATCATCTTTCAACGGTGTCGTCAGTACAACATCCACTTGAACCCCCTCAAGTACATGTTCTATGTCACTACGGGGTACCTCCTTGGATTCATCGTTTGCCAAAGTAGTATTACCATGGAACCCCTCAAAGTCCAAGCCATCACAGAAATTCCACCCCCCCAGAATTTACATCAACTCCAGAGCCTACAAGGAAAAGATAACTTTCTATTGCGATTTGTCCTAGACTATGCCACTTGAGCACACAGTTTCCTTCACTTACTACACCATGACATCCCATTTCACTGGGATGAACATTCCCAAAAAGAATTTGATGATCTTAAAATGACGTTTTCTAATGCCCCTTTAACTATTTCACCTAACTATAATCATGACTATATCCTCTACATATCATCATCAACTGTCTCAGTAGCAGGAGTCCGTGTTCAAAACGATGATGACGATCGTGAACATGTCATTTACTACATTAGTAAAAACCTCTCAGGGCCACCCTTGAAGTATAAACACAAAGAGAAACTAGCCCTTGCAGTCGTCCTCATAGTCCAGAAACTACGTCATTACATTCTGCTTTGCATGACTAAGGTCGTCGCAGATTCCAACACTATGCAATACTTGCTCAGTCGTCGACAAATTAATGGCAAATTTGCTCGATGGATCGTTATCCTTCAAAAGTATGATCTTGAATTTTCAACACCTAAGAGCAAGAAAGCTCTCATCCTCGTTGAACTTGTCATGATCTTCCCCTTCGATACTACCAGTGTCCCCATCAATACGACTTCCCCAATGAGCATCTCTTTTATATTACTTTGGATGACCAGTGGTACGACAACCTCCTCGTCTACCTCCAAACCCAAAAGTTCGGTAACCACTTCTCACGAGATGATTGTCATCGTATTTTCCACTAGGCCTCTGCTATCTCCTCATCATATATATCTTATATCGGCGAGGGGTTGACACCATACTTCATCGATGCTTGACTATTGATGAGGCCGATAGAGTCTTGAACGACTGCCATAGCGGCGCATGTGGGGGATATCTTTCGGGAATGTCCACTTCTCATAAAATCATCCAAGTAGGTTATTTTTGGCCTACATTGTTTCACGATTGCATCCATGCCATGAAACGATGTGATAAATGTCAAATTTACACCAACAAAGCACGAGCACCACCTACTCTTCTTCACCCAATCATTACTGCCGGCCCCTTTTGTAAATGGGGCATCAACTCCATGACTTGTAATCCCCCATCCACCAATGGACACAAATACATTGTTGTCGCAGTCAGTTACTTCACAAAATGGGCGGAAGCTATGCCCACCTTCAACAACACCGTTGACACCGCAACGTGTTTTTTCTTTAATCATGTCATATCCCGCTTTGGCGTACCACTCCAACTAGTTTCTGATCACAGGAAACACTTCGAGAATGAGATTTTCGTCGAAATCTCATCTCGGTTAGGATTCTCCCACGAGTTTGCCTCACCATATTACCCTCAGTCTAATGGACATGTCAAAGCAGTTAACAAGGTCCTCAAGACCATGTTACAGCGCACGATTAATAAACATAAGACCAATTGGCATCATATGTTATTTTTCGTGCTATGGGCTTACTGTATGACCGTAAAAATGGCCACTGGTTTCACACCATTTCATCTAGTTCATGGGGTTGAGGCCACTCTTCCCATCGAGTGTGAAATTCCCACCTTACACACCACAATTGAGCTATTACCCGACACTTCTCCAATGGAGCAGTGCTTGCTGAAATTAGAGTCCCTAGATGAAGATCGTCGATCTTCATTACAGAACAATGAGGCAGCCAAAAAATGGTCAAAGGCCATCTTTGATCGCCATGTCAACCTTCGCTCATTTCATGAAGGAGACCTTGTCCTTGCTTATGATATCACTCACGATACCCTTGGTCATGGAAAATTTCAGTCACTATGGCATGGCCCCTACATTATCCAACATTGCCTCACCAAAGGCACATACATCCTAGCCTCTCCCGAAGGCCTCTCTCTCAAAGAACCCGTCAACGGGTTATACTTAAAGAAATTTTATGCCTAAGCGTAGCCATTCTACTTTAGGTTATTTCTTTTATAGAGTTTTTAATCTTTTTTCCATCCCTCAAGTCTAAACTATCATTTGTGCTATTGATATATGCTTCCTCCACTGGCCTACCACATCGGTTACATTGACGGCACCAGCCTTTGGACACAAAATCTCACTTCGACAACTTGGGTCCTCTATACCCCCTCACATGAAATGCTCCACTCTAGCGGCATATGTTTGGGTTTAGCCACCAACAACCAATCCGAATACACTGTCATCATTGGCCTCCTCGCCGATGCCCAACATCATCATATTCATCACCTTAGCGTCTTTCTCGACTCTCAACTAGTCGTCTTCCAGCTCAACAATGTGTACCGCGTCTGTGATCCTTGCCTCTTTCACAAATACTTGCAAGTTAGACTTTTATCTCGACATTTTGATTTCATTACATTTACACATATTCTAAGACAATTGAATCAAATTATAGATAACTTAGCTAACATTGTGTTAGACTAGCATATATCACATCAAGATACCTCTACACATACATAAAAAATATCAAAAACCTGTCACAACATATATACATTAGACATCATCAACACATTAGAAAACACATGTAAACATCACATAGACCCCAAAATGTATACTCATATATATATATATATATATATATATATATATATCAGTCCACAGTGCCATCAAAATGTTTATGAACAAATATACAAACATCCGCAGGCCAGTGACGAACCTTGGTACAAAACTGGTGCCACTACACCAAAATGGGCTCACCAGCCTATATACAAAATACAAAAATACATAGAGCGACACTCAAGGTGCCTCTAGAGCACCACCTCCTGCCCCTCCCTCAGGCGATGGTCCCCCACCCACTACTGGTCCCTTCGGACTGGGAGGTAACCCTTCGGTCATAGCAACACCTGCTACTGCTGCTCACCGCACCACAACCCGCCACATTGGTGGAACTCCCACACACTACTCCAAGATACCCTCATCCTGGATACACGACCACATGCCCTCAGGCATGCCCTATAACACCACCTCAAAGCGGTGACAAATATCCTCAAAATCTCCCCCAGCCTCCGCCGGAGAAGCATGCGATGGCCTGACACCTGTGTCATCAAAACGACGTCTCCTCATTTCTCTCTTGTCATCAACTGGTCTCACCTTGACATCCTTGCACCGACGTCTCTCTCCTGCCCGCAGTGGTCTCCCCGACTCCTGGTGAGATGGCACTCTCATCAGCTCAGCCTCGCACCCACGAGGTCCCACATCTACACATACAAACAACCAAATGATAATATCAACATCTATACAAAATACATATGTCATGCTATCTAAAAAATCAACATATCAAACTCATAAACATACCTTGGTGATCAAATACCTCTCCTGGAGGTAACACCATGTCTGGATCACCTCATAAGTCAACACTAGCGTATAGATACTATAGTATAACCTGCGGCATCTTCCGCCACACCTGTGTCGCCTTAGCCGTGAAAAAATGGCCACCCTCACCACCACAATGGCAAACCAAAATCGTCGACCACCGCCTCAGTCGCGGTTCTCATGCCCTAGGAGCTCCCAATAAAAACCTAGGGCACAACATCGGCACCCTCTCCAAAAACTAGGCCACCAAGATGGACCCAAAAGAAAAGTCCCCTATGTCGGTAGACTGACATCTGGCCAACTGCCCTACCATCCTGGCATGCAGCATCAACCCCCAGGCAAAGTGCTCCCCGACCAGTGCCCTCCCCATAACCTCCAGCTAACCACCATTGATCCATTGAGTCACAAGGGACCCATACACCCTCACAATCATCACTGCTACACAACGATGCACTAGAGCATCCATCGCCCCGATGCTCATGACAGAGCCCAACATGTAGTTCTCCCTCGAACAGTACCTTTGACCCAAGGTCGCTAACGACACATCCCCAGGTAAAATCGGCTTCACTGGTAGGGGCATTCCCTAAAAAGGGATCCCACTCAACAAGTATATGTCCTCCACCATAGTGAAGACGATCTACTCTCCCCGCACCATAAATCAATGCAGGTCCAGACTCCACATCCGTATCGAAAACTATAGGAGATACTCATGCGCTCATATCAACGGGCACTCGAAGAAATTCAACAACCCACAGGCTGCCAAAGTGGCATGAATCCCCGACTCCTCAATAGCCATGACATCCCTTAGCTGGGACCAATCCCTCTCTCGCCAGCTGACCGACATCGTGCAAAATGATCACCTACAACCACATAATACAGTCCTAGGTCAGCCATATTGACCATAAAAAACATTAAAAAATATAAGTTTTACACCCATCAGCCTTGCCCCCAAGGCGCGACTATTTAACCCTCAGGCGTGCACATATGCGTGCCTGTTCACCCCACAGGCACACCTGTCCATCCCATAGGCACACATATGTGCGCGCCTACTCACCCAACAGGGGTGCCTCCATGCACCCCTGTCACGAACACAGGCATGCATCACAGCGTGCCTGTCCACTATACAGTCGCACACCCATGCGCGACTGTGTAGAAAACAGGTGCGCATATCATGCATGCCTTTGTTCCCCTTACGGGTGCACCCATGCATGACTATCCAGATAAAAAGCATGCACCCGTGTGCTTATATTTCTGGATCGCCCGTGCACTGGGGGGCCCACACCCATAAAACCCCCTGTATGACCCTCCGTATAGGCCTTGCCCCTAAATGGAAAACCTAATTCTATGCAGGACAATAAGACTACTAACCTGAAGCTCGTTGGTCTTGAATTGGCTGCCCTGTTCTCCCAGAATCTCAAAATCTCCTTTGAATACCTCTCATCCAGTCACTCTGGAAGCAAGTACAAATGAGCTGGCAATGTGGGCCCTACAACTATATATAGGCCTTTCCGCCAAACTTCCAATCACCATTCGGGGAGCTCTGGGTGTCCGTTTTTCAATCCGTCTTCAGCCACGGGATCATCATCCTTTCATCTACATCAAGACAGTCCCCAGGCCACTTTTTATCCTTAGCCCCCGGGGCACCATATTTTCATACCCCATCTAGGTACACATGCTCATGTTCAAAATTATCAAATAAATGCTTGTATGTTCGATTCTCTTCAGATATTGTTCACGTCGGGTATTTGGTTTTCATGTGTGTAGGTACTTGGGCATCATACATCAACGCAACCCCTTTAGGTATATAATCAGCACTGGCATGTAATCATTCCCTTTGAATCTTAGTTGCATCTCTAGTCACACCCTCTGACATTTGCCTCTAGGATCCCCATCTCCGGCTCTGCAGTACCAACACCTCCATTGCATCTTAGGTACTGTCACCCGATAGCACTCTCCCCCACATGAGTTGTCCCATTCATAGAACCCTTTTGTACTTTGAAACTCATGCTATTTTTCAACCCTTTAGGGATGGGAGTCTCGATAGTCTTACATCACGTCATGAATCAGCCACATACTCCTTCTCCTCATTTTTCTAGCTTTTCCTATGGATTCCCATATTATCTCTTCAAGGTTCTATTTTGACTGCAGCTCCGCAGTATCATGGACTCTCCATTTCATCCACAAATCAGTTTTCCCCTCTGTAAATTTCCCTTCATTTCACCTACTTCATACAGAAACCCACCCATGGGGCCCCCACCCTCTACCAGTTCTCCAAAAAAATTGTGCTCTAACCAACCCAATCATATTACATTGGGGCACCCATTTCTATATTTGTACACTCATCCCAAATTATTCTTTATTTATTTGGTACATTGTAAAAAGCGTTTGTTTGTAGCATTTACATATCCTTTTGTCATCACCTTTGACGACCTTCTTCCCTTTTTTTGGAAAACGCAACCCATGTCGCCCTTGGTTGGGGAACTCCTTATCATCTACCCCTATTGACATCGTCCATATACTCTGAGTATCCCACGTGCCACTTACCTCTTCCCTCTGAGTTTGTTCACTTTGTCCCACCTCTGGCATAACTTATCCCATGTCTTGTTGTCCCCCTGACACTTGACCTAGTTGAACGGTTGCAGCCACTTATACCTCACACATACCCCCAACCAAGGGAAGTCTTGAGTCTCCATACATCTTGATTTCATCCATGTACCTCCTCAGTTCCTAACCTCACCTAGTAGATTTCACGAAGCTCTTTTCTTCTCGGAGCTGCGTCCCCCTTTTTGTCGACATCGGCACAGTTTCCAGAAGGGTGACAATATCTTGACTCTCATTACCTTTCCAATGAGAGGTCTCAGATGGCATAGGGAGAACCACAATTTCTCCCTGCTGTCATTGACCCCGGTAAAATTTGACTTCAACACTTTCTCATGCTATGGTGGGTATTACTTTGTGACTATTGCAGTTATTTCTTATATTTTCCGAAGACCTCTGAACTTGGTCGGGCTATCAATGCCTACAAAATCCATGATATTTCTTACAAATGTCACTGCCTATTGTTTAGAGTATGTTCCTGTGCAGAATTTTCTTATGCCTTTATCAAAACCGCCCCCAAGGGCACTGCAGTTGTCTACATCAACACACCATTCCTTTTTGAGTTACATGACATGAGCATGGGGCATGCCCACCTTGTTTGTACATAGTTTCTTTTTACACACCTTATGGAAGGTTGGGTTCTACAGGTTCCCTTCTCCCTCCAACGGGTAACTCTTGACAATCCCACTATCGCTCTCTCTTACAACGACACTCTCAGTAGAAGAAACATTGATGAATTTAGGCTATATGTATGCTCCTAACCTCATCCATCAGAGGGCATCTGTTATCACTGAAATTTCGTCCACAAATGGTTACAAGAATCCAGCATTGTCAAATAGTTATGAGGTCATCCATGGACCAAAATTACCACAAAAGAATTTCCAAAGGGTCAAAAACTATACAACCAGTGACAAAATTAAAGTGCACTATGACTACACAGGGCGTGCACACACATGTGCAAAACATAAATGTAGGAAAATAGCACATGCACCCGATGCGCGACTGTGGTCGCTAAAATCCATGCACATCTGAGAACGACACATTTATGAGAGTGGTCGGCCTCCCACCCACTTCTGGTTCAGCTTCCAAGTTGATTTGACACTCAAATCTAGACTGGATCCGACTGGGTGGCTAGTCAAAGACCTAAAAATGCCCTAATTAGCCTCTTTTCACACTACAAGTTGGTTGCACAATACCTCAAAGAGGTGCTATAAAACAAGGCCATGGGTGCACTTCATTCTTAAGGAATTTCAATAGCAAAGTTATGATGCTACTATTCTCTTGAGGAATCCTCTATTCTCATCAATATTATACTAGAACCATTACATTGGGCAATCCATCTCACCCCTTGAGTGGATTAGCAAGGAATTATTTCACCATTTTCATTCAAAGTTGTAAGAAGAGCTTATTTGTGGGGGTCCAAGAGCACTCCCTTGGAGGAAGAAGGGACTCATAGTCCTCTTTCTTCTTGGTGTTTTCTTTCACTGATATAAACCTTACCATTGGTGACATGAGTCTTATTGTTTCTTTTGTTCTTATGTTCCTATGCTCACTAGTTTAGTTGTTATTTTATTTCTTAGTTTATTTCTTAGTTGTTCTTTTATATTTCTTTCTCTAACCCTTTTCCTTACAACTGTCCTACTTAGCAAACCCAACTAAGCTTGCAAGCACCTCTGTTTTGGTCATCTAGGTGGCAAAAGAGGCGCAACACATATGAAGCATGAGAAATCATCAACAAAAATGAGCACATACCTTGATTTGTTTATTGACGGATGCCAAAAAGGACCCATGAGGTCACTATGGATTAGATCTAAAGGAGAGGAAGCTCTCTGAGTCTTTCCTTGTCGAATTTCTCTTGAGGGTGTTTTCCAAGAACACATCCCTCACAAATTCCTTTAGAGAAATGGATTTTTGGTAGACCATCAGCCAATCCCTACTTGCTAATTTGTTTCATATATATGAAATTTAAATTCCCGAACCTTTCATTTCATATCCTACTGCTTTCATTAGCATGGGTAAGCAGTAAAGCAGAATCTGGTTCAATAAATTCAGAAAATGTGCAAAGCCTAGATTGATGATTTACCTCACCAGTAGAAACCCTAGAATTGGTTTGCATGTCATATATATCCACTGCATTAGGTGTGAATATGAATTTCTTTCTAGTGCTGAAATTTTTCATCTGATACACGAAGAGAAGATTGATGGTAAATTTGGGAACGTGCAGCGTATTCTCGAAGCTTCTATTAGTGAGTTTAGTCCTTCCTTTGTTGGTGACCTCAAATGGAGATTTGTACCCCATCGGAATAGGAGGATCTTTGCATGAATCCAATAAGGAGTAGATCTCTTTTGTGGCAGCCATATGGTGTGATGCTCCTGAATCTACGATCCAAGCATTGAGAGAGTAGTTGATGGAAATCAAATCATGGCTAGGATTATTCTTCTTGGAACCCTCAGTGATGCAATCTCCAAGGTTGTTTTGTTGAAGTATTTGAGTCATTAGATCTATTTTTTATGCATACATGCGGATTTTGGATGGAATCCTTTATGGTAGTATGTGCATTTCTCCCCTTTTCTTCTCTTTCCACCTTTGGATCCGGAGGCATCGTTGAAGGGTTTTGAGTACACTTCTTTATTCAAATTTGAATTTTCACAGAATAGATCTATCTTGGAATTGATATACACATTTGCAGAGAAAATAGAATAAAATATAAGAAGAAGAGAAAGAATGGAAGAATTCTCATTAATCAAATGAATGAATGATAATTTACACATGATATACTCTGTATAACTCAACTATTGTGCACTGGAGGAGAATAAAATGTTCCATAGTGGTGGTATATATTGATTTGGACACACACCAATAGTTACAGGAGTAAACTTCCACCTAATCTATTCTCTCGAGTAGTTACGGGAGTGAACTGCCACCTAGCTGAGTTAACTAGTCTATCAGTCTTTAGGTGACTGACTAAAATAGAGTCAAGTGAGGAGGAGATCAGAGAATCATGGGTAATGCACTAGTCTGGTGATGATCCCAAGGAAAATTCACATTAGATGGTGATGATCCCAATGTTTCATGGTGATAATACCAATGTGGCATCTAGACTCCACTCAATTGATAAAACTGAAGTGTGAACTAAAGGGAATATTCTCCCTAGAGGAATATTCTGCCTAAAATATAGGAGACTAAATAATGACTAATAAACATAGGAGAAACCTTAGAAAAAATAAATCCTAGGTGTGTGTGAAGTAACTCCAACATACAATAGTATATGACTTCACCATGTCGACAACAAATTCAGTAATACACCATGTAGTAATATTGTCTAACCAAAAATCCATTGTGCACGAGAATTTATTATTAACCCTTTCCAATTGTTCAATGTTCTCAGTAGTCCACTCTACTAGCCTTATCCGATTAGTCGGATGAGTCTCCTTCAACCTCAATAACCACTCCTATAATAAATATGGAAAATTACAGAAATATGCTTGATGAAAATCAGTAAACACATACCTTTGTAGATATTGGCGCAGTGTATACCCGGAGCTTCTATTATCTTTCTGCGTGAACTCGAGCTTCGTTTTTTCCAACTATATTTCAATCTCTTTCTTTGTATGGTTCCATGGCCTAAACATTCCTTTCTACCATTGCATATTCTTCATTGACCTTCTCATCAGATCCCTTCCAGGTTGTTCTTCTTAGTTCCAACCGGTAGAAGAACCATTTGTTGGATGTATGGGTTGACCCAGGTTCTACCTTAGTTCTCCAACAAAACCCTATTCATCATTGGCCCTTCTGGTAAACTAGAAGGCTACATTGTGCCCATAGTGCACAGTGCAGTCTCACCCAAGATGGCTTATGGGTGACTACATGATGCATATGTCTACAATCATGGAAGGGATTGGGGATGTTCCTTTTACTTCTACTTTAACATGCATTCTACCATAAAATTCATCATATATACTATTTTAGTCATTCAATAACATTCATTCTGCATGATTATTCTAGTGTGCACTATCCATAAACCCTAACATATGAATTCATATATCCATTCATTCATCATTACACATATTAAATCAACACAACACACATAGAGAAACCATTTTTACTGTGGTTAACCCCCCCTGGGATACGTCCACACAGATCTTTTGCTTCTTCTTATTATTATTCAACAAAAAGGTTCCTACATTGCGGACATTACATCATGGGTTTGTTACTAGTGCATGAGACTAACCAGTGTCTCACAAGGCTCCACAACTTGCGACTTGACCCTCACTTACATCTCAAAATTGATTCCATCTGAGCTCCCCAACTCTCAACAAAATAGATAATTCGAATAAAGACTCAAAATTTCTCCAAAGGTAGTTTCTTCACAATGATGATTGATTCACTTCCTTTCCTATATACCTCATATATCCTCTATTTATACAAAAAAATGGGTAAAAACCCTTATATCATGACTCAAAACCCTAATTCTAAGTGGCCTCCACTTGTCCACTTTGTAACTGACTTCTACACAGTTGGTATTCGATCCAACCCTTCCTTGCTTTGACTATGCATTGGCCTTCCTTATTTCATGGAACAACACTTCCTTTTCCCTTCTATCATGCAGCTTTCCCTTCTTTCCAGGTGCCACGGGGGCTTGACCTTGTTGACCAATATCTTATCACGTTCATTCAGAAAGTGGTTTTTTAAATTGATAAAAATAAAGTCAATATATTGTAGCTATTGGGGGGGGGGGA
>ML782188.1:126020-138485 GCA_009831015.1 Picea engelmannii
TTACTGTTTTCAGATCTGCATATGTGTATTTGACTGATATAATCCTCTTCTTTCCTCATTCTTTCGTTAATTTCTCAAATGGTTAAAATATTCATGCAAGTTAAAACTCAACCATAATCATAAAAGATCCTGCCCCAGATCAAGCACACCTGTCAACAGGTTCAAGATATTTTATAGAAGTCTAATGCCAAGTACAAGCAGTGCCATATCAACACCAAATGCCACACAAGTTTAAGGTGGGAGAGAAATTTTGGTTGCAATTGCAAAAACAACACCTTATAGGGCCCCATCAGAATATTTTTCCACTCCTCTATGGACCTTACACCATCACCAAGGATGTGGGAGACAACACTTTTAAGCTCTACATTCCCCCCTTCCTTATCTTGCACCCAATGTTCAATGTGGATCTCCTTCGGCCATATTTTCCATCATTATTGGACACCTTAGAGATAGCAAAAAAATCGACACCAAAAATGATCAACCCTGACTGCATGGAAGATGCTTCCACTGATCATATCATGGAAACATAGGTCAAGGGAACTCACCAACAAAGGTTCTATCCTTATCAGGTTGTCAAAGCAGGGCAGTTCTTGCACCGAGGCAAGTGGCTCACTCAGGCCCAAATTCAACAAAAATTTCCTCATATGATGGGGGAACTCAAGACAATGGATACAATTTATACCTAAGGGGGTAGGATTGATATAGATGGATATCAATGGCCACCCATCTATTCCAACTCGATTATCTTAGTAGTTTTTCAGTTTGGCCATTTTTTCCTAGTTTTCGAGTCTTGAACTTCTGAGGCCATTTTGATGCCCTAAAAATGATTTTAGGGCTCACCACAGTAAAACTATAGATAATGTCATATTTTGATGGCATAATGTATATTCCTCAGATAGACCTTTCCAATAGGCTATCATGCACCTAAAATAAAGATCGTTTGCAAAATTTACGACCCTGGGAAGTTGATGTACTAACTTACTCCAACAGGGCCCACATGAATTTTGGAAATTCATATCCTAGGGTTAGGGTATTGGATGTCTAGGGTTTTTTCATTCATGTTGATTTTAAAAGGATTTTAGAGCCTCATTGTACTTATCTTCTTGCAAATGAGCACAACCATCACATCTCTTTTCATAGACAATCCACCACCATTCTAACAAGCTTGTTTTCAGTATGCATTTTATAGTTTCATCATATTTTGATGCCGACTCCCGCTCCCTACACAACCCGCAGGTTGGAAGGTCTGCGTCAGCATAGGATATTTCCTCCTTCCATGGCCCGAAGAACTCTAACCGGTTCTTCTATTTCCCTATTGGGAAATATGCACCCACAACAATCCTTGTGGGATCCCCTCTTTGAACTTAGGAGATTGGAATTTGCGCTTTCGCGAATCCTTAGGTCGAGCGTTGGTCTCTCGAATCCCCGAATCCTGATATAGTCAATGCTGACCTTTCTCTTCCCCTTTCAGGATTTCCTTTATCGCAATTTTAGCACTTGTGATGTTGAACAACTTGGTTCTCAGACTCCCGACTCCCGATATGCCGAAACTCCGACTCACATGCGAGTTTGACTTTTCAACGCTTCACCTCATCGACATTTCAGAATTCACAATATTACAAATCCCGATGCAATTGTTTCGGGACTTCTCACCACAAAAATCCGAAATGGTGTGCCACCTGTCCACCTCGTTGACTCCTGTGGCCCCACACTATTCTTTTAGCCGTCGGGATATCGCATTTCACGATTTCGTGATTCCCATTGAAATGTTTACGGGGCTTCAACCCATGAAACTTCGATATGGGATTCCATGTGTAGATCCAACGACCCTTGTGGCTCGGATCAACGGTCCTGCCTCTCCTGATCTTAGAACCCTCCAACACTTTCACAGTAGCTCCCCTACTTCTCTGCAAGATCTGACGGCTTTCGGGAGTTCGTGAATCCTCTTCGAAGAATTCCAACCGTCCGTCCTTCCTGGTGATTTTTGTGAACTGAACCAAGTATTCCTCCGTGAAAACTTGTCCACCTACATGCAACTCTACAACGCCTGCTGAACACTCCACGACACAATATTTATGTGCTTCTCTTGATGATTACCTGAAGGTATTATCCCTCCTGAGCTTCCTCTCAGCATCGAGTCTTAAGGAAGAATCTTGCACGCATTCCTTGCGGCAGCCTTCAACCACTTCTAAGTGTTCGAAATCCTTTAACTTTGCGCACACCTGCAGTAGCATTTTTTCAATACTTCACTCAGGTCCACAACCCTGAAACTTTGCTTAGCCTGTGCACCCCTTGCACAACTCCTATGTCTATCTGCACCGCAGAGTGAATGAGAACAAAAGCTATCTCTATTTGAACCCTTTGTCAACGCACTCCTTGCGGACAATTCTACTGCACTCCTTGCAGGAATTCTGGCTCAGGTAGAGAAACAATTGAAACTCATTCCTTCTTCCTTTCAGACTTCAAACTCAAACATGAAATCATATACACAGCATATAAAGAAAATGTATAACAAGAAACAAACATTCAAGAGCATATCATTCAACATCAATACACAGAAAACAAACACAAAACCATGAATTTGAATCAACCTATTTCTATTAATCCAAATGTTTGTACATGGGTGTTCTTACACAACTCTCTACTTCTCTTCTATGCTCTTCTTTCTCTGCTTCATAATGTTACAATACACAATGAGGGTGTCTATATCCCGTTTCCCTCTTGCGCTCTAAAACTATCTAATCTAGAATTGAATTCTACCTACTTGCATTAACTACTTTAAATGCCTTCTATCTACTAAGGACGAGAGCAAATCGCTCAAGGTCCATTTACATTACACAAGTGTGCTTCATTAAATTGCCACATTTATGTTCGCGCATCAAATCCAAGAGAAATTCAAAATTTGTGTTGGCTTGTCCATCTGTCCTTCGCTTCTGCACTGGATCGATTGATGTTGGTGATGCTCCTACATCATATTTCTTTGTTGAATAGAAGCTAGTTTTACTATATCCCTATTATTTTTCATTGTTTCATTGTTTTAATAATAATAATAATCTATGTTCATTTCATTTTGCTCATAAAATCCATATCAATGGTATCAGAGTGGTCTACTCCTTGTCGTTCTTAGTGCATGTCCCCAATGAGGTCAGGGTACAAAGAATTAGGTCTTGAGCTTGTTTATCTTGAGGAAAAGAGCTCTCTCATGCCCAAGCGACCTCCCATGGTGGGAAAAAATAAAGACGACAGGATAGGAGATCCTTTCAAATTGTTTCTCAAAGAATCCCTTGCACAACAGAGGAAGGATATGATGGATAATTTTGTACAAATCCTTTGACATATACCAACAGGGGATGCATATTCCTAGAGAGGAGGTGCCACCCCCTTAAAGGTACAGATCAAATTTTATATTCCTATATTTAAAGGTCACATAGACACAGATTTTATAGAAAAATGGTTGAATCTTCTAGAAGGGTATTTTTCTATCAATAACTTTTCGAATAGAGAAAATATTACTTTTTCACTCCTCAAATCTGTCCCCCATGTCAAATATTGGTGGGAGACCTTTTGTGAGCAAAAGGAAATAGATGAACCCTCATTATTTACATTTTCACTCATCCGGGAGTCCTTTAGGGATTCTATTAAGGAGAAATACTACCCTGTTGGAAGTTATGATGACCTGTATACAAATGGAGCACACTGCGACAAGAAAGGGACCAAGCAGTGCCAAAGTTCAAAAAGCAGTGCCAGAGTTCACAAATATCTTCCATATCTTGCACACCAATATGGGTATCAAACATTCTAAGTGACATCTTGTGCTCAAGTACCGTGGTGGTCTGCATAGATACATTGAGGCAAAAATGGATTTTCTGGACATCTTTTCATTGGGCATGGCTTATCGATATGTCATCAAAATCAAGCAGAAGATTAAAGAAAAGACACGATCGTTTGGGTCCGGGAACCCCTCACAGCAAAAGCAGGGAAAGGGCAGCCCCAACCCATAGAACAATGGACAGAGAAAATATGGATAGCTTCAAGACAACCAGTCTAAGCTGCAAAAAAATAAGGACAATGGAAAGATGAATGCAGATACCAGGAAGTGGTGCCACTTCCATAAGTTCCCCTGAAATAACACTGTTGATTGCCGCTCAAATAAGTAATTGGTGACTGAGGTGAAATAATCTAAATCAAATGTGGGTTCAGACTCTGATTTAGAACCTGAAAAGGGGAGATGGATCATTGATGCAGAACCTAGTGCCACCATTTCTACCACCAAGATCCATCCTGGTGAACTTGATGAGCCAGAGGAAGGAGAATGCCTCTTTCATTCACAGATGTGGGTGAAAGGCACCCCATTGCACTTCATTGTTGATAGCAGTAGCTGGAAGAACCTCATCTCAATGAAGGTCATCAAGCAAGTGGCCTTGCTGACAAAATTGCACCTGAAACCCTACACCATTAGATGGCTCTTCCAAGGAAGTGATGTTTGTGTCAGCCAATAGTGTCACCTGACCTATGACATCAAGCCCTTCAAAGATGAGGTATTGTGTGATGTTTCTCCCCTTAAATTTTTTGATTTTATTTTGGGCCAACCTTATTATGGAAACATCATACTCTATATGACTCTAGGCCTTGCAGTGTTATTATTACTTTGGAAATGAAATTGTACAGGATACCCGAGGTAGTCCCACCTAGTGACATTTCCTTGATCTCTACCAAGCAATGCAGGAAGTTCATCTCTCAGATTGAGAAGTTTGTCTTCTTCGTGATTCTCTCTCATAGTGAGCAAAAAATTTCAGCCACATACATGGTCTTCGCGGTTGACCTTTCCATGCAGCAGAAGCAAGTGGATAAGGCCATGGAAGAATACAAAGACATATTCTCCTCACCTAATGGGGTACCTCTACATGATATCTTGCAGCCTTTCACCAATTATTTTGTAGCGGTGTATATGGATGACATCCTCATCTACAACAAGAGTTGGGAGGAACACTTGTAGCATATTTAGTAGGTTCTTCACACTCTACGACAACACAAGTTATATTCCAACTTGGGAAAATGCTCCTTCGACATGAACATGGTACAATACCTAGGCTACATTTTTTATGAGAATGGTGTGCATGTGGATCTAGCCAAGATCCAGCTCATCCGTGACTGGCCAAACCCAACCACTCTCACTGAGCTTCATATCTTCTTAATCCTTGCCAATTTCTATCGTAGGTTCATGTTGGGATTCTCCCATATTGTATGGGCCCTTAGGAAAGTAACCACGGGTGGTGGTAAGAAAACGTTTGTGTGGGGCTTGTCTAAACAACAAGCGTTCAATGATTTGAAGCAATTCTTGTGTTCAGACCCAGTGCTTTCATTACCCAACTTGCAACATCCCTTTGAGATTGAGATGGATTCTTCATGCCTATTATTATAATATGTAAACACTCATAATATTAATAAAATACATCATTGTTGTAGAACGACCCAACAAAAGAGATGGGGGGATAAACTCCACTAGAAATGGAAAGGGGGTTTAAGAGTCTAGGAAAGGGCTAAGAAGGGGGCTTAAGCTCAATGCAATATTATATTAATATTCCTTAAATCTAAAGTTATGGATATGAATATATCCTAAGTTTCTTAAGTGGGGAAAAGTGAATTCCTTGAGTGCCATGTGTCATAAAAGGCACATGCATATATAAGAGGGAGATTTAGTGTAATTCCTCATCATTCATTTATCATTCTTTCATCAGGAATCCATGATTTCCATCCTCCATATTGGAGGGTTGTACTGGGAAGTTGTACCTATGTTGGGAAATACTTGGAGGTTTTTGGGTAGGACTGGACTGAAGAAGTGGGTTTTTAGGCCCATGGTTGAAGAAGCGGGTTGTCAGGTATGTGGTTGAAGAAGTAGGTTGTCAGGAACGTGAGCATTCTCTCCATGTGAGAGAATTTTGGGGAATTAATTCCAAAGGTTCCAAGATGCAACTACAAGGCTCTGAGACTCCATGTTCATCCTGTTGTTGAAGCCTTGAAAGGGAAGTGGGGCAACCAAAGGACTATTGAGAAGAGAATATGCACACTTCCTGGGGTGGGACAAGAATGTGGGAGATGAGGGACTATAGGTTGGTTTCTAGAGTTGGCACTTGATTCTTAGGATTCCTATTATCTAAGAGACCTTAGCCTAGCTTAGGATTTCCTTTTTCCTGGTGGAGTCTTAGCCCTAGCTTGGGGGTGACACACTACTGAGATTATGAGCAGTGTGGTCTATGGATGGGAGGAACGTGGAATTTTTGCACGCAGTTGGTGTTTTATTTACTAGAGATAAGTGTCTCTATGTGTTTTTTAAATTATTGTGTGAATGGTTATGTGCCTTCTATTAAAAATTTTCATGTATATGTTGTTTAGATATATTTGTTGTTATTCTTCTCTAATGTGTTCATGTGCATAACAGTTCTATTTAATTAAATGGTATCAGAGGTTGAAATTTTTGATGTGGAATTGCCCAGAAGGGAGCTAGGGATGTTGGAAGTGGTATCAGAGCCTAGTTTTCAACACTAAGCATGCATGGACCCAATTAACAGAGCACATAACTGAAATTTGTAGATTGTGTAGGAAAATTGTTTGACGGAAATATCAGAAAGAGTACGTCTACACATTATTAAAAAATAATTATTATAGTGAAATTGAGAGGAATTTCACAAGCATTTGAGGGGATTTAGCCAAGGATTGTAAATCACCAAATTTTTAACTGTAGATTGAATATATTTGGGGCTGGAGATAGAAAAATTTTGAATTACAGTACCATAATGGCAGAAATTGTAAAAATTTCCCCAATTCGAGAATAAATTTGAATAAGATTCATACCTAGGAATGTCATCCAACATCACACACAAGAAATTTGTGGTTGGAGAGGTTGAATTGAAATTTATTTGGATGAAATTGGTTGAAATTATACATTTGCAGAGAGACCATGGTGAAATTGGGAAAAAGCCCCAATTTCCTGTAGCTAAATAATGGTAAATTCCAAGTGAAAGAGTTGAATTTGAAAACCAACGAACCAATTTATCTATACAGGGATTGAATAGGTTGTATTGAGATTAATTATATAGTTGTAATGGAGTCCAAATAAGAATAATTTAAAATTATGTATTTTGAGCAGTTTGGAAATTTTTGAAAATAGGTGAAATTAGGAAAAATTGGAAATTTTTTTGTACCGTGACGCCGGTCTGATGTGGAGGGTATATGTTAGTTGGCATGGAAATGTGGTGACATGTAATTCCATGGTTGAAGGTACATGGTAGCATTGGAAAGTGTGAGGTGGCATGAGAACTAGCACCACGAGGGCGGTTTTATCCTACTCAACGGAACCCTAAGTGTAGGTGACGCGTCAACCCTGCGTCAATTTTGGGGAGCAGGGGTTGGGGGTTGAGTGGGGTTATAATAGGTAGGGAGGATGAAATGAAAATATGTGCAACATGTCACCCTGACCCTAACCTTGGCTAATTTTATCTTCCCCTCCTTTATGTGTTAAATTTTGGTGGGATAGGAGGGGCCTTAAAGAAACATGGGCCATTGATTATCGTCGACACCCTTTGAATATCCACCGTGAGATTAAATCAGCATGAAAATTTATGCGTGCATGGATAATGGTTGTGAATGGGGTCCCATTCCTGCAACCCAATGAAAGGGTACCACATGGACAACTAAGGTCTGTGGGGGCCCGAAAAACAAAGTGTGCACGCCAATGAATAAAGGAGAAGGTAATGGGAGTTGACGGGAAGGGCCAAGTGTGCAAGGGATATGACATGGAATTCTTTTAGAGGTTCCAGGTGGACTTGTGTTCCATTTCATCATCCATGTTAGCATAAAGTGGCTAAAATTAGCATAAATTAATGAAAAATACCAGAACATATCGGTATTTTCCAGGTGTTAAACTTATAGGCAATTTTTGGAGGCCTTGGTGACATTTTTAAAAAGTCGACTTTGAAACTATATGTATTTATAATACACATGGTTTCTACATCTTGAATATTGTATATCAAAGAGATATTTCAACGGTATAAACCATTCATCAAACCGAGTTCGTATGAGATATTTACAACCCAAAGCGTGTAGGGTAAATTTTAAGACCCAATTAACTTCCAAAGACTATAACTTCTTGCACTAGAATTGGATTGAGACACATGAGTAGTATATGGAAACATATTGAGCCCATGGATAATGGTTTTGAATGGGGTCCCATTCCTACAACCCAATGAAAGGGTACCACATGGACAACTAAGGTCTGTGGGGGCCCTTAAAATAAAGTGTGGATGCTAAGGAATAAAGGAGAAGGTAATGGGAGTTGACGGGAAGGGCCAAGTGTGCAAGGGATATGACATGGAATTATTTTAGAGGTTACAGGTGGACTCGTGTTCCATTTCATCATCCATGTTAGAATAAAGTGGCTAAAATTAGCATAAATTAATGAAAAATACCAGAACATTTCGGTATTTTCCAGGTGTTAAACTTACAAGCAATTTTTGGAGGCCTTGGCGACATTTTTAAGAAGTCGACTTTGAAACTATATGTATTTATAATAAATATGGTTTCTACATCTCAAATATTATATATCAAATATATATTTCTAACGGTATAAACCATTCATCAAACCGAGTCCGTATGAGATATTTACAACCCAAACAATGTAGGGTAAATTTTAAGACCCAATTAACTTCCAAAGACTATAACTTCTTGCGCTAGAATTGGATTGAGACACATGAGTTGTATATGGAAACATATTGAGCCCATGGATAATGGTTTTGAATGGGGTCCCATTCCTGCAACCCAATTAAAGGGTACCACATGGACAACTAAGGTTTGTGGGGGGCCGAAAAATAAAGTGTGCACGCCAAGGAATAAAGGAGAAGGTAATGGGAGTTGACGGGAAGGGCCAAGTGTGCAAGGGATATGACATGGAATCCTTTTAGAGGTTCCAGGTGGACTTGTGTTCCATTTCATCATCCATGTTATCATAAAGTGGCTAAAATTAGCATAAATTAATGAAAAATACCAGAACATTTCGGTATTTTCTATGTGTTAAACTTACATGCAATTTTTGGAGGCCTTGGCGACATTTTTAAGAAGTTGAATTTGAAAATATATGTATTTATAATACACATGGTTTCTACATATCTAATATTATATATCAAAGAGATATTTCTAACGGTATAAACCATTCATCAATTCGAGTTCGTATGAGATATTTACAACCCAAACAATGTCGGGTAAATTTTAAGACCCAATTAACTTCCAAAGACTATAACTTCTTGCGCCAGAATTGGATTGAGACACATGAGCAGTATATGGAGACATATTGAGCCCATGGATAATGGTTGTGAATGGGGTCCCATTCCTGCAACCCAATGAAAGGGTACCACATGGACAACTAAGGTCTATGGGGGCCCGAAAAATAAAGTGTGCACGCCAAGGAATAAAGGAGAAGGTAATACGAGTTGACGGGAAGGGCCAAGTGTGCAAGGGATATGAAATGGAATCCTTTTAGAGGTTCCAGGTTGACTCGTGTTCCATTTCATCATCCATGTTATCATAAAGTGGCTAAAATTAGCATAAATTAATGAAAAATACCAGAACATTTCAGTATTTTCCAGGTGTTAAACTTACAGGCAATTTTTGGAGGCCTTGGCGACATTTTTAAGAAGTCAACTTTGAAACTATATGTATTTATAATACACATGGTTTATAAATATCAAATATTATATATCAAAGAGAGATTTCTAATGGTATAAACCATTCATCAAACTGAGTTCGTATGAGATATTTACAACCTAAACAGTGTAGGGTAAATTTTAAGACCCAATTAACTTCCAAAGACTATAACTTCTTGCGCCAGAATTGGATTGAGACACATGAGCAGTATATGGAAACATATTGAGCCATAGAACACATTCTTGTAGTTAAATTATAAATCTAGGCACATAAAAATGCACAGGAAGAGGTAGAAGGTACTTGTAACATTCATTGCCAAAAGTACTAATTGGCCTAAAACTTCAGTAGGATGTATTCAACATCTTGGATCTCAGATGAGGATGAAAATTGGATAGATTTTCCAAAATATGATTATGAAGGAACCCATTTGAGCTCCTGTCAAATTTCCAAAAGAGCAGGTGCAAGGATGCATAAGCTCAGTTAAAAATTGCACCTGGTTGAAGGCGTTTTTGGGTAATATTCAAATGGCCATAAATTTTTTCTCAAAACTTAGAATTAAGAAATAAAGCATTCATTGGAAAGGTATTGGACCAAGGAGTCCATGTGATCACCCATAATTTTGATTTGAACAATATAATTTCCAGGAAGTTACAAGAATATTTTTGGTGGTCTTAAAAGGGGAAGAGTATGCATTTCTCTCAGTTGTTATGATTATAAATAGAATAGTGAAAATGTAGGTAATTCCTACAATTAAGAAACAAAATAATGAAGATAGATCTTCAAGAGGAACTTTTGGTTTCCTTAAAAAGTTGTTAGATCAACTATCGAGCTCAATGAGCGACATGGAAAACCCCTAATGAAATTCTTGTTTGAGGAAGAATTATATATGCCAATGTGAATAACATATATGGAATTATTGTTGGAGGTAGTATCCAACGAAAATTGTCAATACTCAAAGATTAATATAGAAGACTTTCAATGGAACTCCAATCTGGAAAAGAAAATCTAGCTGACAAATATGCATACCAATTGTAGATGCTAAGTAAGAAATCCAATCTACAGTTCATGCTACTGCATGTATAGTGGAACAAATAAAGATGCAAACCATAGGTTCCTGAAAGGTGGGTTAGACAATGAGTAAAATGATTTGAACTGGTTAAAGATGAGTAGATACATTCAGGAAAGAGTGATTTGTCAAGGATACCCTCATGATGACCAAAAGCCAAGGATTAATAATATTGAGATATGATTTTTAGTGCAGTCATGAAGGCCTCAGAAGCCAAGAAGAAATAAATTTATGTGTAAAGGAAAATACTACAAAAAAACCATTGATGTTAATTAAAAAGGAATCAGGGTGCAAAAGTAAAGTAAGTATTGGTTGAAGTAAAGAAGGTTCATTCACCTTACAGGATTCCAATTTACAAATAAAGAAATGCATTATGGTCTAGTCTATTATAAAAGGAATTGATTATCAAAATGATAGTATTCAGATAAAGAGAGAGACTTAGTGCATACATGGAGATAAGGTGCATCATCTCGAGGAATTGGCTAAGAAATTATGGAGTAATTCTTTCATTATTGTTATCATATTAGCGAGTGGAAGCATGGTATGAAATATAGAACTACAAGGGTGAAGTAAGGAGGAATAAATGTATTCTCAAGTGTACCAACTGATCCATAGGAAATGCATTATGTATAGATTGAATCCAGAAAAATGCATTCAGACTTCAAAGAATGGATTTTTCCATAAAGGAAAGAAATATTCCAGGATGGAGTCAAGTCCTTGAACATCTTAAGATATTGGAAGAATAAAATCATGAAGTGGATACCAAGATAATAAGGGTGCGTGACCACACTCCATGAGGGATGACAACAATAGAAGAGGATTTTTGATGCATTATAAAAGTGCTAAAGGTATTTCCCAAGTAGCATAGAGATATTAAGTCAAGAGGAAGATAAACAGGGAAATGAAGTTCCTGAAGGGAAATCAATAAGGAACCATGAAGAATAAAATGGTTCTATGATTGGTATAGGATCCAAAGGAGATGATACCTAAGAAGAATCCATTTAAAGTGAGAAAACAAAGGAGACATGGGTGAAATTCCAAGAGTTGGAAGTATTATTTTAATTTGTGATGGAAATTAATATCAATGTTAACTACTTCCAGTCAATCTTTATGAAATAGTAAAAGAATACATTGGGTAGCATTACAACATGCTAGAAATTGACTATACATGTCAAGTTTGAGGCTCAATGTTTGCAAGTGTTGAAGTGTTTTGAGGCTCAATGACTACAAGTGTTGAAGCATTTTGAGGTTCAATGAATGCAAGTGTTGAAGCGTTTGGAGAGGGAAAACTGAAAAATCGGTTTAATCCAGCAAAGTAAATGAATGTTGAAATTTGATCATGTGGGTGTTGGGTCAGAGGGATCCATAAATTGAGGAATGCTGAAATTTAATATCACCATAGTATGTGGTGATAAAAGAAAAGGTATCCAAGAGTGGATTAGCTAGATAAGTGCTTAGGGTAGAAATAATCATGTGCAGTGATTACATGAAGAATTGAGGTCTTCTGTGAACAAAAAGGAAAAGTGGTACAAGGAGAAAGAGGTTGTTGCAATTATTGTAGCAACAATTATGTTATGTCATGTTGGACAGCCATACACAGCATGGGAAAATGCAATGCATATGCCTTTATGAGCATGCTAGTGATGTCGTATTAGTGCATATAGATATGTTGTAATGAATGTAGATTTGTTTATATATATATA
>ML782188.1:138568-162675 GCA_009831015.1 Picea engelmannii
GACATGTATTTTATGAATTTATGTTGCATAATTGTTGAAGGGAATTTAGGTAAGAATTTCCTCAGCCAGAGTTTATTCTATAAAATTACATTATTTCATATTTTGAATGTATTAATGGAAGTAAGATACCACTAGGTTTGGTAAAGGTTGGCAACCCGTACTAATTATAAAATATTCTTGGATTTGAATGCATACATGTGATGTAATAGCATATTATGGATTTGTTGGTTATGAGCTAATAACCAAATCAATAAAGGGTATGACCTTGTTATAGGAATGAATGCCAATAAATTTAGTCATGTATGAGGCCATGGCATGGTTGGATATGGAAAGGATTTAGTTCCACACAAGTATCCAAGGAAAACTTCCTACTTTAGCTAAGGTTGGATTGCAACCTTTTTGCTAACACTAAAGAGCACCATAGAATTATATTCTTAGTGTAGTGTTTAGGTTGAAAAGGAAGGCATCCAAATAGTTGAGAAATAAATAGGAAGTGTATGGATGATGTTTTAGGGCATTGGACAAACCTTACCATTCACCATGTTGGCACACATGAATTAGATAAATGGCATCATGAAATCAATACAAGAGTGCATTGAACAGTAGGCATGAATAAATCATGAAAGTGTGTAAGTGGTAGAGTTGTGCTTATACATGATAACATCATTAGGCTTGAATGCATTTTTGTGAATGCATGCATATATGTTATTTAACGGAAATGTGTATGCTAACAACTGAATTTTTACAATTATCAGTAAATAGTGGAGTTGAGAAAATTTCAGGGGTTGTTAGAAATTGTAGCAAGCAAGTTGCAAACTAAAGTAGTCACATGAGCATTTACTGAAAATTTTTTTTGTTCAGATAATAGAGTAATGAAAATAATGATATTGAAAGAATGAAAATCTTAATTGTTGAACATGCACATGAAGAGAATGATAATTTCACTCTATTAAATAAATGGTTTGATAGTTGTGATTCAATTGTTAAGAGTAGACAATTCTGAAATCACTTGTAATCCTTTGTAAGTATTACACTAGAATTCTATGGTAAAAGAGTCAATAATTTGTTGGCTAAATGCAAGATGGAAGCATTGCAGGAAAAATGGTCTCAAGTATGGTGCTGCAGAAAGCCATAAGAAACACTGCATCTTACTATTGCAACAACCAATAAAATTATGAGAGGAAATCTCATACTTGGAGAAAATATGAATTTTCTTATGAAACAAAAATTGAATTTCTAAATGGAATTGATATGACATTGTCTCATGTTGACTGTATGTGTGTGGTACATATGATATGATGGTATTGAAACTAGAATTCTTAGGAAGAAAGGATACTATTGAGACACTAAAGTCCAATAATTTCCAAAAATACATATCCTTAGTGGGGATATGAAGATGAACCGATGCTCTCCTTATGTGTGAAAGCCTTTGCAAGATGGATCATTGAAGGATTGTACATCAGTGAAAGGATTCCTGAGCCTAGAAGGGTGAGTGCAACAAGGAAGAGGAAACTCAAGAATTCTATGGTGGGTTGATTTCTTTCCTGAAGTAGATTTATCGAATAGAGCAAAGGACATTCATTTGAAGTATGAAGACATGAATCTGGTACTTGAAAAGAAGAACACCAGAAGGATAACAAGCTTGAATAGAAAATGCATGGAACGTTTTGAATAATTTGGATGTACATGTCTATAATGCAATGAGTTCAGTGCATAAATAAGGGGGAGGGTAATGTAATACTCCAGGTTAATCCCTAGTGTAATTGTACATATGTTTTATAGGTTGGCGAGATAGGATATTATAGGCTAGTGTGCCTATATGATTATTAGGATGGAGAGCCTAAATTTATAAAAGGACAGTGTGCCTAATATTGTAATATGTAAACACTCATAGTATTAATAAAATACATCATTGTTGCAGATTGATCCAAAAAAAGAGACGGGGGGAGAAACTCCACTAGAAAGGGAAAGGGGGGATAAGAGTCTAGGAAAGGGCTAAGCAGGGGGCTTAAGTCTAATGGATTATTATATTAATATTACTTAAAGGTAAAGTTATGGATATGAATATATCTTAAGTTTCTTAAGTGGGGACAAGCAAATTCCTTGAATTCCATCTGTCATAAAAGGAACATGCATATATAAGAGGGATATTTAGTGTAATTTCTCATCACTCATTCATCATTCTTTCATCAGGAATCCATGATTTTCATCCTTAGTACTGGAGGGTCATACTGGGAAGTTGTACCTTTGTTGGGAAAGACTTGGAGGTTTTATGGGTAGGACTGGACAAAAGAAGTAGGTTGTTAGGCCTGTAGTTGAAGAAGCATGTTTTTGTGCCCGTGGTCGAAGAACCAAGTTGTTAGGATCATGAGAATTCTCTCCATGTGAGAGAACTGTTGGGAATTAATTCCAAAGGTGCCAAGCTACATCTATAGGTCTCTGAGACTCCTTTCCCGGCCTGTTGTTGAAGCCCCGAAAGGGAATTGGGGAAGTTGAAGGACTGTTGAGTAGAGAAGGGACACACTTCTTGGGGTGGGAGAGGCATGTGGGGGATGAGGGACTATATGATGGTTTCTAGAGTTGGCACGCGAGTCTAAGGATTATTGTTGTCTAAGAGACCTTAGTCGGGCTTAGGTTTTCCTTTTCCCTAGTGGATTATTAGCCCTAGCTCGGGGGTGACCCACTGCTAAGATGAATAACAATGTGGTCTATGGATAGGAGGAATGCGGAAGGTATACATGCAGTTGGTGTTTTATTTACCAGAGATAAGTGTATCTATGTGTTGTTTAAATTATTGTGTGAATGGTTATGTGCCTTCTATTACAGTTTTAAATGTATATGTTGTTTACATATATTTGTTGTTATTCCACTCTAATTTGTTCATGTGAAGAGTAGTTCTATTTAATTAAATGGTATCAAAGGTCAAAATTTTTGATGTGCCATTGCCTAGCAGGGAACTAGGGATGATACATCACATATTCAAGATAATATTTAGAGAAAATCAAGTCCGAATATGCACTTTCATATTAGACCCTAACTCCTCTACAACATACAAGGATTCAATCTCACAGGAAGATGCCAAAAAATTACAGGACAATTACCTTCTCAACAGTAATAAGATAACTACTTACCTAGGCACTCAGATCTCCCTATATCATTACTCCACACAACACAATATAATCTAGTTATCGATTAGATATATGATAGCATGAATCCCACTTCTATGGTTTTTTTTCACAAAAATACCCATTCTTAACCTAAGCAACATTGAAACTCAAATCTAAGGCTCTCATGAACATTCACAATGTAAGGGTCTAGAAAATTACAAAAGATAGGGAAATTAAGAAAGATATGATTAATTAGTTTAATGATAGAAGATAATAAAATATCATTAATGTTTTCCTGTGTCCACCTATAATATAAACAATTGCGATTCATAGCTCCTTCAACCATGTATCCATAACAAGATTCAACATATTTGATGTTGCATGCATTGCACTTGGAAAGTAAACATTTTTACAGCTCATCGAACGCGTAGGTGATATAGGATCTCAACCATTTCAAATTAACGATAATATAATGTTAATATACTGATAGTCCATTTATTATTCCTAAAAAATTATTTTAGAAGAATGGCCCAACTCCATGCCCCAGTGACAATTTGCATTGAAAACTAGCCCTCCTCCTGGAAAACAAACGGAAAATGTCATCTAAGTTGTTATGTACAGGTTCAAACTACTGCTCCTTATATATGTTTTTCTCTACTGGGATAGTTTGGAATGTCGTTTGTAGGACACGCTTCAGTCTCCAAGTATGGATTAATGATTTTCAATTTTTTTTAACTTCCCTCATCAAATTGTAGAGTATTCCTCAAGGGTCTCAAGCTTCTTGTGTATTCTTAGTTTTTAGTAAAATGATTCATTATTTTTTTAGCTTTGATGAAATTTAAACCAACCTTGGTAACCTTGACATCTCCATAGTTGGCACTAAAATTACCTTAAATTCCATTGTATTTCTTCAAACCTTGTGCTAGATACAAAATTGGTAAGTGTTAAATAAATTTGTGCCTCGCCTAATACGTTGTTTTTTACCAAGAGACCACAATTATTCAAGGTGATTTCGGTAGCCAACGCAGTCCATATTTCTTTGCATTATCACTTCTACGAACACTTTTAAGGAGCCTTCTATAATCACCATCAACATCGTTCTTTCAGTACTTGAAGTTGACTATCAAGTCCAAAAGATCTCATGCTATGTCTCAAGAATGCCTTTTGTAGGAGGTTCGATATAGAAACAAGGGCACCATTTATGTATATGTCCAAAAACAAATCCTCTACATATAAAGAGTTCTTATCTGAACTTTCTCCATGAGTGGAAGGATATGAAGGTATGCAACTACTCTACTATAGTAAAGGTCATGAAACTTATAAAAAAATAGATTCTCTAATTTTTACATAAGCTATGGAGAATTATATATTTCTGAGATGAAATTAATGGTTATACCTTGTTTATCCTCATTTTCATGAATTACATATTTAAATTTAATACACAGGTTATATATGAAAACAATAGAGATGAAGGTGAACTTGACCTAGTGTAAAACACCTCGAGGTCAATCACCATTACAACTACTATAGAAAGATCAACCATAGAGGTTAATCACCATTGCAACAACTAGAACAAGACCAACTGTAGAAGAGAAAATGGTATTGGAAGTACACACTAGAACCTGTCGATGGAAGTGAGTTGTATGACTACAAATAAATTGGAATGAATAGTATATACAATAGGGATAATTAGCTCAATATCGATCTTGGGAATATAATATACGCAAAGGATTTCATCAAGCTATATTTCCAACAACCACCACTACCTCTCCTAGCCATGGTTGATTCTCTCATATAGGGCGATATGGGTCTGTTCATGTCATCTTGTGAAGGCGGTGGAAATGGTGGTTGCATTTATTAGCCTTGACATTGAAATGTAGAGGTGATAATGCACTAACAAAGGTTTCATCCCTAACAAGACTTCCAACACAACTCCAGTGGAGTGTAGGGAGAGGGTCATGTTGAGGGTCATGTTGTAGTTGTATATGGTTTCATTTCAATACAATGTATATATTCCAGTGAGTAATAGGTTATTTGAGAATAGTTGTGGGAAGATGACAGTGAAGCAGTGAGGCGGTGATGATAGGGTTGAGGCAAGAAGAAGGAATGTGATAGATCAATAAACAACCAAGTGTTAATATAACACAACAATCCACATCTATTCACTCAAAAAACTTAATGAATTCAATCAATAAATGAAAAATCTATAAAATGCATTGTCGTGGTTTTGAGAAAGAGCTTCAATAAAGTTAGGTTATACAAGATTGAAAAAAATGTATTATGTCATAGGTTATGTGAAGACCTCAAAAACAACATCAATGAATATATGAATATATAATAGACTCAAAACTTAGCATTGACAAAATGAATTGGGAAATAAGAGTTTGAACTTATCAGCCAATATCTTTTTAAATAAAAGTAATTAAAATATTACAAAATAATAACTATTTTACTTTTCCTATACAAAACTTTGAGGAAGATAAAAATATTTTTAGTCAAAGGAAAAGGAAAAGTAATTGAAGGTGAAAGGAAGATAAAACCCTTCAGAGTACAAACACGTAGAAAAATTAGGGATGTGGGGGCCTGAAAAACATGAAATGCATGCCAGGAGAGGAAGTAGAGAGAAACGAAGGAGAATGAGGAGAAAGATAGAAGGTGTAAGGGGTTCACGAGGTGGGCCAGGGTGACCAAAGGCTCACATGGCATCAATCGTAGGGTTCCATATGGATCAGGGCACCACGCCATCATCCTAGTCAACTAAAATTCTCATAAACAATAAAAATTTGATGTAAATTTACAGTGATTCTCATGTCATTAACTTTTGGGCCAATTTTGAAGTCCTAAACAACATTTTTAGAAGTCTGATTTTTACAAAATTGTTTATTGCTATGGAATAGAGTTTATATAGCTAAAATTATAAAGATCAGAGAGAGATTTATAACGATAAAAAACGTTCGTAAAACAGAGGATGTATGAGGAAGTTACATGCCAAACAGTGCAAGGTAATTTTTGGGTACCAGTTCACTATAAAACCCTTCAGAGTACAAACACGTAGAAAAATTAGGGATGTGGGGGCCCGAAAAACATGAAATGCATGCCAGGAGAGGAAGTAGAGAGAAACGAAGGAGAATGAGGAGAAAGATAGAAGGTGTAAGGGGTTCACGAGGCGGGCCAGGATGACCAAAGGCTCACATGGCATCAATCGTAGGGTTCCATATGGATCAGGGCACCATGCCATCATCCTAGTCAACTAAAATTCTCATAAACAATAAAAATTTGATGTAAATTTACAGTGATTCTCATGTCATTAACTTTTGGGCCAATTTTGAAGTCCTAAACAACATTTTTAGAAGTCTGATTTTTACAAAATTTTTTATTGCTATGGAATAGAGTTTATATAGCTAAAATTATAGAGATCAGAGAGAGATTTATAACGATAAAAAACGTTCGTAAAACAGAGGATGTATGAGGAAGTTACATGCCAAACAGTGCAAGGTAATTTTTGGGTACCAGTTCACTCTAAAGGCCATAACTTCCTGCTCGAGAATCAGAATGGAGCACGAAAGTAGTCTAAAGAAATATCTTGAGACAAAAAATATAGATATGGGGTTAAATTAATATTTTGGGTACCTAAAATTTCACAGGAGGATGTATAAAGCACTTGTAGCAATCGGGGCAAAAAGTATAAATTGGCCTTAAATATTAGCAGGATGTAACTAGAATCTTGGAGCTCAGATGAAGGTGAAACTTGGTCAGATTGTCTAAAATAAGGTCATGAAGGAACCCAGTTGATATCCTGTCAAAAATCCAAAGTAGCAGGTGCAAAGATACATGGGAATAGATAAAAATTGCCTCTGGTTGAAGGGTGTGTAGAAGAAGAAAATGGGTAATGATTAAATGGCCGTAACTTTCTAATGAAGAATCAAAATTGAGAAAGAAAGTAGTTGTTGGAAAGGTATTGGGTATAGGAGTATAGATATTCACCTAGAAATTTTAATTGGACAGTCACATTCACAAGAGATCATAAATACTATTTATGATGTATTTAAAAGAGTAGAATGGTACATAAATTGATAGATTTGTTAAATTATTACTCTAACAAATCTTATTTCCTACACATTTACAGAAATAAAAGAAAATATATCATACAAATATCATCAAGAAGACCATAGGCATGGAATAAGAATAGAGGACTTACAACCATGAGAATGAGGTCAGTGGGTTGTGTGTTGGCATGGGTAATGTTGGGACAAAATCCAATGGTCATGGAGAAGGAAAATAAGAAAGTATGAATTTGGTGGAGACTATAAAGAGTTTGCAAAAATATATTCATATTTATAAATATGACAATGAGAGGCTTATGAAATCCAAGTAGAAACAATATGGCTTCAACGTCAAGTTGTTGCAAAGATTGAACATAATAGAGAAGAAAATGGATAAGGAGACAAAATAAAGCATGTCAAGGAGTCATAGATCTCATGTCAGAAGGGAATAATATGAAGGTGTTCGTAGACACCATCATCTCTCATCAAGACACTCGGTTAGAAGAGCACACAACATTCCAATCTTATCCCCTGTTAGAAGGAAAAAGAGGAGGTCAGGGGTAGATGAACTACAAGAAGAAATGAATAATATCAATCCTCCTATCTTTGATGGTGAACACAAGAAATATGAATATGGAGAGACTTGGATATTATGGATAAGGAAGTAATTTCAATTTCACAATCATTCCTCACAAGAATAAGGAAGAATTCCCATCCACCAACTTAAGGGAAAGACATCCATGTGGTGGGACCAGATTGTACAAGTGCTACACATTGATGAGAAGAAGATTACTTGGAGGGATTTCAAAAGGTATTTTCAAAAGAAGTACTAAACCAAGCATTATTATGATAGGAATATGGAGTTCTTCGAACTCAATATTGATGAGTATGAAAGGCTAAAATATGTTGAATTCATCAAGGATGAGTAGGTCAAGATTCAAAGGTTCCTGAGTGGGATGCCATCAATTTTTAGTGATAAGATATAGTATGATGATCCTAAGAAATTGGAGGAAACCATAAGGAGAGATAAATGCCTCTATGATCAACATATAGGAAGACCAAATTTCCAAAAGGATTGGGAATACAAGAAGAAAGGAAATATGGATCAGAAGACGAAGGGGACCAAGACACCATTCTTCAGAAATAATTCTTAGGGACAGTCGGCTCCAATGAGCCCAAAATGATAGAAAAAAAGGGGGAAATACCAAGGCAAAAACCTACTAAATATTGAGGTTGTGAAAGAGAGCATATGTACCAAGATTTCCCTCACAGAGGAGAAAAATTGAAGATGGTTCACAATGTACAAGAGTCTGATATAGTTGAGGACATAGGAAAAAATGTATCAAGGATCTATGCATCCCTCGATAACAAGCAAGATGAATTTTAGTCTCATATGATTGAAGTTGAAGGTAAGATTAATGACCAACCCATATCTATTTTAATTTATTTGGTTTCTAGTCATATTTATATAGATCATAAGACAGTGGAAAGATTTTATTTTCCAAGAAGCAAGCTTGGAAAATCTTGGCTAGTTCAGTTAGCTACATAAGATAAAAGAATAATTAATGAGATGGTTAAGGAATGTCCAATGAACATGAATGGACTAAGTACCAAGAACAATTTTAATAGAATACCTTTGGGCTCATATGATTGCCTAATTGGTATGGATTGTTTGGACAAGCACCATGCTTTCCTATACTGTTATAATAAGGAATTTACTTTCTTGGATGAGGAAGGGGACTTGAGAACAGTTCAAGGTATTCCAAGGAAAGTAACTATCATAGAATTTTCAGCCTTACAGTTGAAGAAAAGATTTAGGAAAGGATGCCAAATTTATCCATCTCATATGGAAGAGACACCTAAGGATAAAGTGCCAAATATTAAAGACTATGTTTTCCTACAAGAATTTGAGGATGCATTTAAAGAGATATTGGAAGAAGAGAGATTTTGATTTATCTATTAATTTGATGCTTGGAGCAGCCCCAATGTCAAATACTCCTTATAATATGAGTACTCTAGAGTTGAAAGAATCACAAATGTAGCTTGAAGAGATTTTGAGGAAGGGGTATATACACCCAAGTGTGTCACCTTGGGGTGCCCCAGTGCTATTTGTGAAAAAACAAGGATGGTACCTTGAGGCTTTACATTGACTTCAGGAGACTAAATAAGGTGACTGTGAAGAAAAAGTATCATTTTCCTAGGATAGATGATCTTTTTGATCAACTGAAGGATGAAAAGATATTATCCAAGATTGACCTCAAATCTAACTATCACCATGTGAGAATTAAAGAAGGATACATCAACAAGACAACCTTCAGAACAACGTATGACCATTATGAGTTTACAGTTGTGCCATTTGGGTTATTAAATGCACCAGCTATCTTCATGTGTTTAATGAATGATATTTTCAGAAATTACATGGATAATTTTTTCATTTTCTTTTTGGATGACATACTTATCTACTCTCATTCTGAAGAAGAGCACTAACAACACTTGAGGATGATGATACAATTATTGAGGGATCATCAACTATATTCAAAGTTGAGAAAGTTATCATTCTACCAGAGGAGGATACATTATTTGGGCCATATCATTTCAGAGTAAGGGGTAGTTATGGATCCCAAGAAGATAAGATCCATTGAGGGATGGCTAGTACAAAAGAATGTCTTAGAGGTGAGATATTCCATGGGGCTTGTAGGGTATTATAAAATATTTATTGAATGTTTCTCAAGTATTACATACCCAATCACACCTTTGCAAAAGAAGGGCATGGGATTTGAATGGACCCATGATTGTGAAATAAGTTTTCATCACTTGAAGAGCTTGTTGACAAGTGCACCAATTTTGAGGATTGTTGATCCAAATGAAGATTTTGTTGTGTGCATTGATGCATGTAGGGAAGGGCTTGGTAGAGTCCTTATTCAAAATGGGCACGTGATATGTTGAAATTCAAGGAAGTTAAAAAGAGCATAAGAGACACTATGCCATTCATGATTTAGAATTGGAAGCCATAGTGCATGACTTGAATATGTGGTGGCGCTATCTCATGGGAAGAATATTTGAGCTCAGGACAAACCATAGTAGTTTTAATATTTGTTTGGACAACCAACCTTGAATTCTAGACAAAGTAGATGGTTCGAATTTCTCAACGAGTATGACTTTGATATAAAACATATCAAAGGCAAGAAGAACAAGGTGGTTGATGCACTCAGTAGGAGGGTTCATGATATCCATGCTACATCCATTAGCATGTACAAATATGGTTTGAAAGACACAATTTTAGAAGCTGCAAAATCAAATCAACACTATATGGAAACAAAGGAAAAATTACAACACGATAATCTGCAGCATCAAATTGAATATTATGAGCTAAGAGAGAATGGAATCCTCATGTATAGGGGCATAAATTGTGTGTCAAATTATTAGGAGTTGAAAAATATGGTGCTAAGAGAAATGCATAATGTGCCTTATGTTGGGCACCCAGGGTACCATAAAAAAATTGCAGCTATCAAGAGCCAATATTTTTGGCCAGGTATGAAGAAAGAGGTGGCTGACTATATAGCCAGATGTTTAGAATGCCAGAAGGTCAAGGATGATCATAGACATCCAACTTCTTTCTACAACCATTTCCCATTCTAGAGTGGAAATGGGAAGTAGTGACAATTGATTTCATCACCAAGCTTCCCATAATAGTGAAGAAACGTGATACCATCATGGTGGTAATGGATAAGCTCACTAAAGCTACTCATTTTATTCCAATGAAGCTAACTAATAAGGAAGATCACATTGAAAATATTTATATGAGGGAAATTTCCAGGCTTAATGGGGTGCCTAAGGAAATTGTGTTTGAAAGAGATCCCAAGTTCACATTAGATTTTTGGAAGGGATTATTCAAAGGATTTGGGACAACTCTGAACTTTAGTACAACATATCATCCATAGTCAGATGGGAAAATAGAGAGGTTCAATCAAGTGATTGAGGATATGTTGAGGATGTATGTGATGGATAAACCATCAAAATAGGAACATTATTTTCATTTGGTTGAGTCTTCCTATAATAATGAATATCAAACATCTTTAAAGATGAGCCCATTTGAGGCACTATATGGAAGAAGGTGCAATACACTAGTAAGCTAGGAAAATCCAACAGACGGAGTAGTGGTTGGGCCATAGTTACTTAGGGAAATGGAAGAAAATATGGTGAAGACAAAGTAGAATTTAAAGGTTTCCCAAGGCATGCAGAAAACCTATACAGATAAGGGCAGAACTTAGAGAGAGTTTAAAGTGGGTGACCATGTATTCCTAAAAGTGAAGGCCAAGGGACGTTCCTTGAAGTTGGGGAATTGTGCAAAGCTAGTAGAAATATATTGTGGACCCTTTGAAATCTTGGAGAGGATTGGTCCTATTGCATACAAGATTGCACTATTGACATCCATGTGCATTCATAATGTATTCCATTTGTCTTTTCTTAAAAACTATGTACATGATGATAATAATGTAATTGATTGGAATGTGATTTAGTTGGAACAAGAAGGATACTTTCGAGTACAGTCGATGTGCATGTTGGATCAAAATGTAAAGTTTCTCTGGAATTGATCAATAGGGATGGTAAAGGTCTAGTGGACCTATTATGGTCCTGAAGATGCCATGTGGGAAGAGTACCCACATATTTTTGAAGATTTTGATTGTACATGTGTATATAATGCATTGAGGACAATGTATAAATAAGGGGGAAGGGAATATAATACCCCTAGGTCAAACCCCAAATTGTAATGTACATATAGGCTAGTGATCTGTGATATTTTGGACCAGAGTGCCTTTGTATATATGTTTTGAGACCAGAGTGTTTGTGTGGTTATTATGCTGGAGAGATTGTATGTTAAAAGGATAGTGATCCTATCATTATAATATTTAATCAAAATAAAAAATTAATAAAGAACACATCACTAATGTGGACCAACCAGAAAAAAGAGTATGGGGGCCTAGAACTCCACTAGAAGGGAAAGGGGGCTAAGCCAAGGGGGCTCAAGCCAAGGAACTATTATAATAATATTTCCTAAATTCTAACCTATATGATATTTTTACCCTAAGTTCCTAAGGATGATGAACATATCAACCAAGTGGGGCAAGTGGGGACAAGGTAGTTCCCAACATGACAAGTGTCAAGTTGGGAACATGCAAATATTAAGTGGGAAATTAGTGTAATTCCCATCGTTCCCATAATTCTTTTCATCATTCTCACTATTCCTCTGGCCATTCGTACTCTCTTTGCCATCACCATTGTACCTATACTTAGAAACATTTGGGAGTTGTTGGTATCCAATCAACCTGGGTAGTTTGAGTTGAAGAAGCAGGATCTCAAGACTGTGTGCGTGATGAAGAAGTGGGTTGTTAGGCCAGTGAGAATTATCTCTGGGTGAGAGAATTTTGGGGAGTTGTATTCCCCATGTGCTAGGAAATAACTACAGAGCTATAAGAATTTCTGTTTGGCTAGTTGTTGAAGCCCCGAAAGGGAAGTGGGGTAGATGAAAGACTATTGAGCAGAAGGGGCACACTTCTTTAGGTGGGACAAATCATGGGAAATGAGAGGTTGTAGGCTAGTTGTAGTAGTTGGAAGCTTGACTTGAGTTTCATTGTGTTGGTTAGACATTAGACCTTATATTGGCTTAGGAAGCCTTCCCTAGTGGAGTTTCTAGCCTTAGCTCAGGAGTGACCTGCTACTGAGAGTTTATGAGCAACAGATTCTATGGTTGGGAGGAACATCTAAGATTTGCATGCAGTTGGTGACTTATTCAAAAGATAAGTGTATCTATGTGTTTGTTATAATTATTATGTGAATAATTATCTTTCTTGTTATCGTTTTATGGGTTTTTAGTATTATTAATTTTGCATGAATAAAATACTATTTAAGACTACATATGAATGCATAATTGTAAACATATGTAAGGCATATTGCTAATTAAATTAGTATAAAAGGAATAAAGTTTTTGTGGCATGGCCCAACTTGGAGTTGGGGTTGCCACATGTTCAAAATCATAAACTAAAGTAGGTACCTAATAGTCCATTTGTGCTCACACCTCCTCTCTCATCATTGATCTAATTCTTTTTTGTTTTTTGTTTTTCAACTAGTTAAGTTTTGATTTTTAATATGTACATAGAGAGAAACAAGGGAATCCATTCTATGCTGAGTGTGGCTAATAATTAGGAGGATGCTAATCTAGCATTGGATGGTTATAAACCCCTATCTCTCAGTTAGAATCCATGACTTTTTAAATTATGATTTTGTAGCATACCAGAGTCATTATGGTTAAGGAAGTTCCTCCTCGAGCATTGTATCCTATCCCGATATTTTCCTTCCCTTATCTTACTATATTCATCACCCTCATGTAGGCTTGAATGTGGAATGTTGTATTAGTAATGATGTTGACATCATCCCTTACTAGGTGATGAGTCTTGTCCTCTTTCATAATAACCATATGCATATGACATATACCACATTCTATTGTGAGATAATGGTCATGGCTATGAATTGGTGGTGGTATGATAGGTGTGCCACATCACATCCTCGACACATCATCCAAAGGTATTTTGATATGCTAGTTATGTTTATTAATTGTGTGGATTAATTAATAATTTTAAAATGAGAATCATGATGTTTACTAACTATAACTTTTAAGAACAACGAACAAACATAGACATTACTATATTGGACATCTTTTAATTTCTAATTAAAAATAAATCCATGCTACATTAAAACTAGAGCTATATTTTTTGCAATTTAGCTTTGAGTATATAAATATATATATAAACTAAATTGCATTTAACTTAATCATTATATTAAATTTTTAATTCCATTTTAATTTTAGAGTGTTTTTAAAAATACTATATATTAATTTACTAATAAAACTATTGAAAAACCATGAAGATGTTATTGATATTTTTTAAATGTGTGTTTTTAATTAGATATTCTAAGTATAAAATTAAATATCTCATTTTAAATATTATTTGTTTATTGTAATAGGCTTGACTCGGATAGTGAGGATTTCAACTCCTTCATCCAAGATTAACACCCAATAGACATAGAAACCTCAAATGGTTTACACGCATGGAATAACTCACACTTGGCTCTCATCAAGTAGCTTGTCGATTGGATCTCTTCCTAATCTTGGAATCATTTTTTCTCTAGGGAAAAGGATTGGTTGCCAATATTCTTTTGTCTACAAGTTCATATCACTGGCATATTTTCTTCTTTCTAGAAGCAACGGCCTCCCCTCTCAAGAATTCTTTTAATTTTGAAAAGTTTTGGATTTCTCATCTATACTTTCAAGCCAACATCCAACAAAGGTGGAAAGAATATGAAGTATATGAAGGCACTCTTATGTATCTTTCCGTAGATTCTTAAAAAATTAAAATAGCGCCTATGCCCCCTAGAATAAAGCAATTTTGGGAGATATTTTGGGAGATATTTTCAAGAAAAGAGGGATCTGGAAGTAAGAATGGCATATATTCAAAAAAAAAAAAAAAAAATATCATCACCTCAAGATTTTCAAAATCCATGGCACTTTAGGAACAAGGAATTCATTCTCACTTAAAGGAGAGTTCTCACTAGGAATAAATTCTCTTGTGAAAAAAATCTTGTGTTCAATCGCTCAAAGAGGGAGAGCGCAAGACCAAGTTCTTCTATCTATCCATGATTCAAAGGAGACACTCCAACTGCATCATTTTACTTAAGAATTCTCAAGGTAACACTCTTTCTTCACATCAAGACATTGAACAAGAATTAGTCTCTTGTTTCAATTCGTTTTTGTCTGAACCTCATGTTGGCACCCAAAGTTTTGGGTTCATTTCGCGCACGTGTACAAACAAAGTTGTGTGCAATCATTATGAAGTTTTACATGCGCCTAAGGTAAGGTACAAGAAATGACAAAGAGTGTGCGCCAGAACAAGTTTTGACAATGTGCAATAGGCCTAAAATATTATTGAATGCACGCCAATCCCAGTTTTGATGAGCATAGGAAATCAAGAAGACGCACAACGAAATCAAGAAAAGAATCACCGGGAAATCCTCTCAAATTATTACTTCCAAGTACACAAGAGATCATGTAGCTGAAAAAGATGAGCTAGTAGGGAAGTTAAGATTGCTATGATTCCTGGAGGCTACATGCATTGTAGGTAGATGCTAAAAGCATGCGAGACAGTTTTGTCAGTCAAGCGAGTGGAGCAGAGCAGAAAGAGACAGATCTCTCAAGTTGAGAAAGCTACAAAAGGAAGTAGTGATATCATAAATGGGGTCAGCTAGATGTTTTAGAAGATATTCATTGAGTCCTTAGTGTCAGTCTTGCTCTGAGTCTGTTGTAATATTGTAGTACTTTTGAATATCTTTATGATTCTGTCATATGTATGAATTCTTGAGAGAATGTGTATTGCACAATGTGTTGTATTTATGAGGAGTTATATACATGAACATATGAAGTTATATGACTGTCATATATAGTTTACTTAATGTATGCCTCTATTTAATGGAATGACTCTCATAATAAAGATGTGTTAGTTCTGATATGTTATGTTTCTACCATGTACTATTTGGATATGTGTGTGTATTGTTTTAATTCATAGTCCTAATCATTTGTCAGATACGAATCACATGAATGCAAACCCTGATGGATATTTGTATGTTCAATCTTCATCCTTGTCAAAATACCATATTGTCTCTGTGATCCTCTATGCATATTGGGTAAGACCTTTCTTGGCCTTGGTCGAGGATTGATATGTTGATGCTTTGGGGTTTTTGTTGGTAAACTCTGGACAAACCCTGGGTATAAAGTCCCCAACGTTAGGAAGGACGTGTGCAAGTGTGGAATAAAATGCCTACAAATGGTTCTGTTGTCGGGATTTGAAAGTCTTGTCGGGAATGATGAAGGAAATATATGAGGTTGCATCCATCTCGAGAGGAGATTCAAGACTCGTTGACTGCAAAAGAGCATGAGTTTTCCTTGTGAGAAACTTAGGGTTTGAAAGTGAATTTGATGAAATGGAAAGATGACTATTTATACATGGATATGGGATTTTCTTTGTTGAATTTCCTTGTATATTGTTTAGATGGATAAAAAGGAAAATTTCTACTAGTTATACTGTGTGCCCATTGGAACAAGTGGTTTGGGATCAAGCCAAGCTTGAAAGCTTGAAAGTGTTGGATAATAAGTAGACTTAGGCTATTGAATTCTGGTTTGATCGAGTAAAATAACAATACATTCTTGAGTTCATTGTGGAATACACTGACTCTTTCAACGAGGCTAAAAGAAATTTCACAGAAGGTTCGAGAAAGTGAATATGGAATAGATTCCACTTTGGATAAAAATGTTGTTTGTGGAGAAAGGGATAATGCGCATGGAGCTTGATCGAATTACTGAGTAAAATCCCCTAGCANAAATATGGGGGAAATTCAAAGAGAAAATAGATCTGTTGAGGAGTATCCAAAAATAGTTGAGATGAGGTGAATAATGAAATGGACCCAAAGGACCAAAGGATAAAAAGAGCCGAGAGGTATGCAAGAAGAGTTGAGATAACAAGAAAAATAGAGAAGAGAGGGGGAAAAGAGTTAGCTAGGGGAACATGATGAGGTGTCAAGCCTAGGATGAGGATATGCCCTCAAAGATGCATTGCATAGAGGATAGGGTGTCCAGTAGGGATACAAGTAGTGATACTAGTAAGGGCTTAGGTGACAAAGTCCACACTCCTTGGTTGTTACAAAGTGTTGCAACCTTAAAGGAAGATGAAGCATAGAGAAGTGGTGCATTGATAAGAAGAAAAGATGGCGCACATAGGAGTAGTTCGTTGTTAGGAGAGAAAGATATTGCACAAAGTAGTAGTGTGTGGATAAGACTAGAAGAAAGAGCGCAATTTTGTGGTGCACAGATAGGATGGGAAGGTAGAGAAAAACATGTCAGTGTGCTGGAAGAAGAGGAATATGGAGGCTCCCGTAGTGGTGGGGGAGACGAATTGGAAATAGAATATGGTCTTGCACAATTGGAAGTAGGAAACTCTCTAGGTCACCTCACGATAAATTTTAGAAGAGGATGGACTAAGCTCCCATTTGTACCACCCCCTTTACGCATTTTTAATCAAGAAGAAAGAACAACAAATAGTGAAGAAATTGGAGTGGAAGAGAGAGAAGTAGAATATAGAAGTGAAGAGACGAGTGAAGAACAAGGTGAAGTAAACACTACTTTACCCCAATAAATATTGGTGTTGAGAAATCAAACCCCTAGCAGTTAGAGATGAGGAACTAGTTCGAGCTTGAGGATGGAAAATCAGGATAGTACCCTGAGGCTACTCGTATTCCACATAATGGGTAAGGATGATGCATAGCAACATTGGTTTACATGTGAAGCATTCTGGTTTTTGAAGAGAATCACATACGAAGAAGCCAAAATTGCATAGTTGGATACCATGTTTAGGGATAGAGGCTTGACGTGGTATATGAAGTATAAGGCTACCACGCTAGTGGGACAAACATGGTCCCTGTCATATATTAAGCAGGATCTTCATAGTGAGTTGCAGAAAACTAAGTCAGAATCCCAATGTATCATAGAGATAAAAGAGATCAAACATAAGGAATGAGAGACCGTATGGGATCATGACCAGTGGTTATTTAATAGGATGACGTTCCAAATCCAGGATGTGTAGCACATGAAATGGTTTATTTTGAGGTTACTTCCCCATATTTGAGTTCTTCTCACCCATTATAAGGTGAAAACTCAAGTGGAGTTAGTTGAAATTTCAATGCACCTCGAATCTACACTAGGAGAGGTAGAGACGTTGGCAAGTTTTGCACAGGTGCAGTCACAACTATCCAACTTGATGATGCAATTGCAAGATATGTCTAAGACAAAGGTTGTGTAGGAGAACATATGGGGTACCACTTGTCACTCATAAGGGCATTGAAGAGATGAGTTCTTTGTTTGGCCAAATCATGTGGTAACAGGCGCACCCAGTCCATTTCCATATGGGAAGATGTAATGGTGTGAGAGATACAGATAATGGGTCCATGTTCCACCTCACTGCCCAATGTTTTAGAAGTACCAGTCGACGACTCATACTCCATTCTGTGAGTTCTATAAATCCATCGGGCATGATGTCGATAATTTCTTCTCACTCCAGTTGATGCAAGATAATACCTGTGATAGATTTTGGGTACTAGAAGAGCAGAAGGGTGGTGAACGAGGTGGTATAGAAAGAGCTAGATACCAAGGAGGTCCCCGAGGTGGATATGGGTGTAGTCATGAAAAAGGATATGGAGGAGGAGGGGGTAGACCCAGTACATGTTTTAATTGTAGAGAGCTTGGTCACGTATCAAGTTTTTGTGCCAAACTGCGTGTGTTTTGTGCATACTGCTATAGTCTTGAGCATGTCATCAAATACAATATTGACTTGTTGAAAAAGTAGGAATACAAAAATATCAGTTGAAACATGGTGCATGTGGAGCCGCACAAGAATAAGAAGCGTAATGAGAAGGATGATGTCCAAGTAGTCACCCAAGGAGGAGTGAAAAACAGAGAATACTTTGAGCATAGTGAAGGCTGAGGTCAAAAGTAGGATGGAAAGATAAGGAAGGCACCTCATCCCCCTCCAAGTTTTGATGTTTCCCAACAAAACAGTTCCTGCATGATGCGTCGAGAGAACTGGAAGAAGAAATAGCGTAGGGAACTGCAGTGTGTGACTCAAAGGTCACTTGAGGAAGCTAAGATCCCACAAGAAGTGCAGAGGGTGACACAAAGGTCATTGGAAGAAGTCAGATCCATGAAGAGGTACAACGTGTGACACAAAGGTCACTGGAACAAGCTTACGTGCATGAGGAATTGCAATGTGCGATGCAGATATTGTTGGAGGAGGCTCATGTGCATGAAGAAATACATCACATGAAGTAAATTTCAATAGAAGAAGCTTGCAATAAAAATGATCTATCACACACTAAGAACAAATCACATGAAGAACAATTTCAGGAGGAATTGCAACGCACAACACACGTAGAAGTCTTACATGACTTGGGTCGCAAGGAAGAATATGAAGACCAAGTAATTTCTTTCTTTCATTGTTGTTTGTGATTGTTTAATGATCAAGAAGTTGTAAGTAAGTTGACTCAGATGTTAGCTACTTTCATGAAGAAACAAGGAGTGGAGGAAACCATATCAAATTTGTTGCCAAAAAGAGATGTATGTCAGGTCAGTAAGAAAAAGCGCACTGCCCTAGAATTTAAGATGACAATAGAGCTTGGTGGCTATGACATGGATGGAGTCATGTTGGATCTGGTTTCTGACATGAATATTTTTCCAAACAAATCTTGGGAGATGATGGGTAAAATGAAGTTGGTATGGTCTCCCATCTAGCTATGGTTGGTCAATCAATACAAAATCTATCCAAGTGGTCGATTGGAGCAGGTGGTAGTGAACATAGAAGGAGTGAAAATAAAGGTTGGCTTTGAGGTCATAGAGATTATGGATGAATCTGACACATATCCTACATTACTGAGCATTGAATGAGCCTTTAATAATAATGCAGTGTTGAACTTGAAGAAGAGGTGAATTCCATTTGAGACAGACACCTTGCATGAGGTTAAACCACTAGATCCATATGAAGGTGACATGTACATTGAGCTAGTGGATGAGGATGTGCAAATATAAATCATTGAAAATATCTATAAGATCATTGGTCACAGGGAGGACTACATCAACCCCACTGCATAAAGTGAATTAAGCTGGAGAAGTGTCAAGTCTTATGACACAGATTCTAAGGATGCCATATATAGGTGGAAAAGTGAGCTTTGTTGTTGGATTTTATATCTTTACTCTTCTACTTAGGATTCTCTGGTCCTGCCTTACTATCATATATTGAACCAGGTTCATACTTAGTAAGCTCCCACCAAAATCCCTCTAAAACTATTGGCCCCTCTGGTAGACCAGAAGGAAACACAACACACAGAGTGTACTGTGCAGTCTCACCAGAGATAGCTTTATGGGTGGCTGAAATACTCAGGTTTTTGCAACCTGGGAATGAGTGGAGATCTGCGGTTGTATATTGTAATCTTTATTCATTCAGTCTAACATCAAATTATAGCATGTATTTTATTTATGCATGTGGAATACCAGATCTAACTAGTTAATTCATTCATCTAACATTCACCATTTAACAATAATAAATACGCATACATTCATTCACACAACACAGGTGTTACTGTGGTTCACCCCCTCCTGAGATACTTCCATAAAGATCTGGCTCTTGAGATCTTTATTATGGTTCAGTAATATGTCACGTCATGCATGTTTACAATCTTAGATCTCACTCCCCCCAACATGCTCCTCGATCCCTACGAGGATGACTAGATTGCACTAGGCTCCTTAGCTTGTGATCTAACCCTTAGGATCGATTTGATCATTGCCTCCCTAGCTCACGATCTTATGGAGTAGTACATTTCTTACAACTCTCTGCCATTCATTCTCTCTATCTTGTTCTTTTTTCTTTCTCGGTCGACTCCTCCTCTCTTCCTCTAAGTACTACCTATTTATATTCTTGTCTCCACATCCATTACAATACATTACAAAAACCCTAACCCTATCATCATTAGGTCTTCCTTGCATGCGTGCCTCACTTGCTTCCCTCACATGTGCTGCTTTTCCTTCTAGTTGTCCTTTCCTCCTCACATGCTTCTCTTCCCCAAAATAGCATTTTCTCCTGACTAGGCCTGCATCCAACATATATGATGTGTCAGGAAGGAAGTATGTGCACATTGTTGCAGAGGAGAGTGGGGAAGAATGTGGATCATATCGATATGATGGATCAAAATTGATGGGCATGTTTATTGCATGGATACAACACATTCTCGATCATTAGAGGGCTCACACACTTGATGCAGTACTCTTAGGAATTCCTACGTGTTGGTGGGTTTCACATTGAGAAACCTACCATGGATGAGTAGCTATCAATGCATCCATACACGAAATTTTATACCTAAAATGGACATTCATCGATATATGTGTTCATGTGAATGGTGGTGGATAGCCATGCATTCACATCAGACACACCTCTCTCGAAACCTGGGGTTTCTATTGCACACAACAAGAAATTGAATAAACAGGGGTGGAATTTTTCTACAACATTCCTGCTAGAATAAAAACCTTCGACTCATCCTGTCATCGCAAACCCCATTGTAAAAATAGAAGAATTCCACAAGAGTCACACAATCAAAGATACTCAGGAGATAAACTAGGTAGGATGGATACAAGTGAAAAGGAGTTGTGATCTACCTAGGGATGATGCACTCTCGTATCTAATAAAGACTTGTACAGGGAGGTGCAGGAAACATGCGCAATGCCCCTTGATGGATCACATGTGTGCATGTATGGAGATGTCCCTATCACACTTTGGGACCTGTGGTCCTAGGATTCTCACACATCTAGATGGTGACGTATCTGTCATATAGTACCTACAAAAAACATCACTCACAAGCCCACCGACAATAGATGCTACGACCTTCCCGAAGAACATGCACATATGGCTGTAAACTTGGCCATCATGTACCATTTAATACCTATGGAGTGATATGTGTATGAGTTCACAAATGTCGACGATAACAACTCACACAAAATCCAATCAATTAAAAAGGTGATGGGATTTCTGGAATACAGTACAGTTAAATAAGCTAGAAGTCGATGGCAATTACTCCCAACATACCCTCTAGCAACATATTGCTCAGGATGTAGAAACCATTCAGGAGGGTCAAAACCATGCCCAAGTGTTTGTCACGTTGGTCACTCAAAGCTTCAACTTCTGGGATCATTTACAAAGATCTCTCGAGCTCACTACTCTCTATGATAGGATTCACACAACAGAGGCTGAGGTTAAAAAAAAGAAACGGGACATGGTTATCCATATTTTATGAGCATAATGAAATGAATATAGATTATTAAAATATTCTTAACACAAAATAATAGATATACATTAAAACTGGTTTTCTATTCAATAAGGAAATAGGTTGAAACTGTAAAATGCAGCGAAAAACAAGCTTGTTGGAATGGTGGCGGCTTATCTCTGAGAAGAGATGTGACAAATGTGCTCATTTGCAAGAATATGGTTACAATGAGGCTCTGAAGGCCTTTTACAATAAACAATAATGTCAAAAACCCTAGACATCCAAAAACCTAACCCTAGGAGATGAAGCTCCAAAAATCATGTGGGATCCGTTTGGGTAAGTCAGTACATCAACTTCACGGGGTTGTAAATTTTGCATATGATCTTCGTTTTAGGCGCATGATAGCCTATTGGAAAGGTCTAACCAAGAATAACAATTTTCAACTAGCCTAGGGAAACACCTCTGATAGTTCCCTGGGCCCCAAATCCCCAAAAAATGTCGTTTAAGGCCTCAAAACAGCCTTGGAAGTTTGGAACCCGAAAAACTGCCAAGGTGGAAAACTATTTTTCCAGCCAGTGGAATAGGTGGGTGGCCAACGATATCCACCTGGATCAATCCTCCATCCTTAGGAAGCAATGGTCTCCATTGCGTTGAGTTCCCCCATAAGATGAGGAAATTTATGTTGAATTTGGCCCTGGGTGAGCCACTTGCCTTGTTGTTGGAGATGCCCTTCTTTGATGACTCGATAAAGTTGGATCCTTTGTTGTCGAGTTCCCTTGATCCGTGTGTCCAAAATATGATCAGTGGATTCATGTTGCATGTATTCAAGGTTGATATCTGTTGGTTTCATCTTCTCTACTATCTTTGAGGTGTCCAATAATGGTGGGAAATATGGTCGAAGGAGAGCCACGTTGAAGACTGGATGCAAACCAAGGAAGGGGGGAATGTTGAGCTCAAAAGAATTGTGACCCACAGCCTTGGTGATGGTGTACAACCCATAACGGACTGGGAGAAGCTTCCAATGGGGCCCTGTAAGGTGTTCTTTCTGCAAATGCAACCAAACTTTGTCGCCCACCTGAAACTTATGTGGAACATGATGTTGATCATGGCGTTGCTTGTACTTGGAATTAGACTTATGTAGAATATCCTAAACCTGTTGGCAGATGTGTTGGATCCTCTCAATGAACCGGGTGGTTTTTTCATCTTCTGGTGGAGCAGGGGATGAGTCGGATGAGGTGGTCGCTAGGGGTAGTGCAACATCCAATGGGCCCAATGGTTGGAATCCCAACCCCACTTGAAAGGGGTTGTGGCTAGTTGATCTATGAAGGGATCGGTTGTAGCTATGTTGTAAATAGGAAAGACTCTCATCCCATGTGTGGGTGTGGTTTGAATTTTACATGAACATGATATGTAAGACCATCCAATTGACGACCTCAGTTTTTCCATCTTTCTGGGGGTGGAAGGAAGTGGATTTGGTGAGCTTGGTATCTAGTAGTGACCAGAGGCTCGACCAAAATGAGTTGAGGAACCAACTGTCACATTTTGAGATAATGGTTTGTGGGATCCCAAAATGTACCCATACACGTTCAAAGAAGAGCTTGGTGTTTCAGGATAAATTCGTGAGTGCGGACACAGACCAATCTCCCTAGATCCACCTGGATCTAGAACAAAACAAGACAGAATACTACTCTTTCCCTAGATCTAGACTATTGAATGAACTAAGAGAAATGGATAGTGGACATACCTTATGAACACTCTCCTTAAATCTCTGTTGTTCCTCGCTCCGCTTCGATGCTCTTGTGCCGTCCAATCACAATAGTACAAACCAATCGAAGTACAAGAAAATTAATATATTCAATACCTAGTCTATACATGTGATCAAGGAATCATGTAATAAGATGACATCATTGTTATGGGAAAGGGACATATTCATGTATTGAATTAACTGAAAGGGAAATATACAACCTGAGCCTTGATGTCGTAGATCTCCTTTCAATGGCTTCTAGTTCTGACACACACACTTGCTCATGCATGAAGAAAATCAACTACTTAT
>ML782188.1:177186-235433 GCA_009831015.1 Picea engelmannii
CCCGCAGGAGAGTATATATGCAGCCTGCGAACATTCCTCAAAACATGATTTCTGGAAATAGATAAGAGAAACCCTTTTCAGGAAGGAGTTCTTTAATGAGGAGTTTGATTTGCTATCATCATAACATCACCATGACATCATCAAAATGACCAAAATTGTGGATAACACTTGGCAGTGGCTTCTGCTGTGATTTTCTTCTTGCAGGCAGCTAGAATTGCCATCTTGGAAAAGTTATTAACAACAAAAAAAACACAGTCATTTCCCCTCTTGGTGGATGGGAGGCCCAACATGTAGTCCATTGAGATGGATTCCCACAACCTGTTAGGAGTAGGAAGAGGGGTGTATAGGCCATGTTTCTTAGTGGTCAGTTTGGAAATAACACAGGTAGTGTAGGACCTGATATACTTGTCGACATCCTTTCGAAGTTTCGGCCAGCATAAATGTTTTTGCAACACTACCACTGTCTTTTCAATGCCAAAGTGTCATGCCACCTGACTGTAGTGAGCTTCCCAAATCAGCTTTTCACGCTCTCTTGATGGAACAAAGAGATGGCCCAAATGACACAACAACCCATCCTGAAGATGGAAATTAGCAACCACTGAGTTGGCGCCCAACATTTGGTAGGTGGTGGAGAAGTCAGGGTTTGTCTCGTAGAGGTGGGGCCATCCAGAGATCTCATGGTCACAAGAGTCTAGCACCATGGTGAGTGTTGCGACTAGAGGTCGGCTGAGGAAATCAACAACTCGATTGGTACTTCCTATTTTATACTTGATGTCGAGGTGGAACTGTTGTGAGTATGTTGACCACTTCTTATGGCAGTCATTATACAATTTTCCTTGAGTTTGCATGAACTGTAGTGTCTTGTGATCAGTGTGGATGACTGTCTCCTTCCCAAAAATGTAATGTCTCCACTAGTGGCAGGCTTGCACAATGGAGTACATTTCTTTGTCATAAGTAGGGTACTTATGGACAACATCTGATAGTGTATCACTATGATATGCCACAGGGTGGCCGTGTTGAGTGAGAATGATGCCCACAACATAGTTTGAAGCATCTGTCTCGATCTCAAAGGGATGTTGCAGGTCCGATAATGAAAGTATTGGGGATGAGAAAAAAAGTTTCTTCAAGTCATCGAAGGCTTGTTTTTGGGACAGGCCCCACACAAATTTTTCCTTACTTCCACCCCTAGTTACTTGGCTGAGGGCCCATGTGATATGAGAGAATCCTAGCATGCACCTGTGATAGAAATTGGAGAGGCCCAAGAAGCTCCAAAGTTCAGTGAGTGTGGTTGGGGTTGGCCAATCACAGATGACCTAGATCTTGGATGGATCCACATGCACACCATGTTGATCAACAATTTATCCTAAGAAATGGATCATGTCCATGCCGAAGGATCATTTTTCTAAGTTTGCATATATTTTGTGTTGTCACAGGGTGTGCAAAACCTGTTGAATATGATGCAGGTGTTCCTCCCAAGTCTTGTTGTATATGAGGATGTCATCGAGATACACCACTACAAAAGTATTGGTGAAAGGTCATATGATATCTTCCATCATCCTCATAAAAGTTGCTGGAGAATTTTTCAAACCAAAGGGCATGACCAACCATTCAAAAAGACCTTTTGAATTGAAGGGAATCTTACATACATCTGTTTGTTCTGTTGGGACCTAGTGGTAGACAGATTTTAGATCAATATTATTGAAGTATTTGGTCCCCATGAGCTGATCAAGGAGGTTGTCGATTCAGGGAATCGGGTACCGGTTTTGAACTATGATTTTATTCAAAGCTCGGTAATAAATGCAGAGTTTCTAGGTCCCATATTTATTCTGCATGAGCATGATTGGGCTCCCACAAGGCGATGAGCTGGGATGGATGTGCCCCTTGTGGAGCAGTTCTTAGATCTACCTTCTGATCTCCTTGTTTTCTAACAAAGAGTGGTGGTAGACTATCCCATTGGGTAGCGGTGTGCCTGGGGTCATATCGATGGGATGCTTGACCTGGAAGTGTAGAGGTACTCCGGTAGGAGAGGAGAAGATATATGAGTATTCTTCCACAAAATTATCCACTTTCTTATGTTGTTTAGAGAGATCGGTCGCAGAGGCCCTGGATGTGGCTGAGATCTTTTGCTCACTCTGAGAGCGAATAAGGAAAAAGACAAATTTCCCGGTCTGAGAGATGACCTTCCTGCATTGCTTGGTAGAGATCAAGAAAATAACACTAGGAGGGATTGCCTCAGGTATCCTGTACAATTTCCTGTTCAAAGTAATAATAACACTACGAGGAATAGACTCATATACAACATGATGTTTCCATAAATAAGGTTGGCCCAAAAGAACATTACAAACTTTGAGAGGAGAAACATCACACAATACCTCATATTTGAAGGGCTTGATGTCATACGACAGTCGACACTGTTGGTTAATGCAAATATCGCTTCCTTGGCAGAGCCATCCAACGGTGTAGGGTTGTGGGTGCGGCGTTGTCGGCAGAGCCAACCGCTTGACAACCTCTGCTGAGATGAGGTTATTTTGGCTATCACTATCAACGATGAAGTGTAGAGGGGTTCCTTTTACCCACATCTGTGAATGGAAGAGGCACTCTCCTTCTTCTGGTTTGTCTAGTTCACCAGGATGGATATTGGTGGCAGCAACGATGGCACTGGGTTTTGCGTCAATGATCCATATTCCCCTTTCTGGTTCTGACTTAGAGTTAGAACCCACATCTAATTCAAAGGATTTCACTTCGGCCACCAACAACTACTTTGAGTGACAGTCAACATTGTTATGCCAAGGGCTCTTATGGAAGTCGCACCACTTCCCGGTATCTTTCTTTGTATTTTCAGTGTCCTTATTTTCTTGCGGCTTGGATTGCTTTCCCTAATACTTTCCATATTTTCTCTGTCCTTTGTTCTATGGGTTGGGGCCTCCCTTTCCTATCTTTTTTTGTGAGGGGTTCCCAGGCCCAAATTGTCGCGTCTTTTGTTTAAGATTCTGCTCGATTTTGACGGCATATCGGCAAGCCACGCCCAAGGACAAGATGTCTAGAAAATCCATTTCAGTCTGGATGTATCTATGTATAGCACCATGATACTTGAGCTCCAAATGTCACTCTGAATATTTGATACCCAACTTAGTGCGCAAGGTATGGAAGATATTTATGAACTCTAGCATTGCTTGGTCTCTTTCTTGGTGCAATGTGATCCATTTGGTATACAGGTGGTCATAACTTCCTACAGGGTAGTATTGTTCCTTAATAACATACCTGGAGGATTCCCAGGTGGTCGTGACTATAAATAATGAGGGTTCCTCTCTTTCCTTTTGCTCCCAGAAAGTTTCCCACCAATCTTTGACATGGGGAACGACTTTGAGGAGCACAAAAGTAATCTTTTCTCTATTTGAAAAGTTATGGATGGAAAAATACCTTTCTAGTAGATTCAACCACTTGTCTAGAACATCTACGTCTATATGACCTTCAAATATAGGAATATCAAAGTTGATTTGTACCTTGAAGGGGGCGATGCCTCTTCTCGAGGAAGATGCATCTCCTATTGGTAGGCACTGAAGGATTTGCACGGAATTATCCATCATCTCGTCCCTCTGTTGCATGAGGGATTCCTCAAGAAACATTTTGAAAGGATCTCCTATCTTTTTGTCTTTATTTTTTCCTGCCATGAGAGGTCACTTGGTCATGCGAGAGATTTTTTCCTCAAGAGAAACAATCTCGAGACCCAATTCTTTGTACCCTGACCTCGTTGGGGACATGCATTAAGACGATAAGGAGTAGACCGCTCTAATAACACTGATCTAGATTTTATGAGAAGAAAAAAATGAATAAAAATTATTAAAATATTCTTAACACAAAATAATAGAGATATAGTAAAACTGGTTTTCTATTCAATAAGGAAATAAGTTGAAACTGTAAAATGCAGCGGAAAAGAAGCTTGTTGGAATGGTGGTGGCTTATCTCTGAGAAGAGATGTGACGGTTGTGCTCATTAGAAAGAAGATGGTTACAATGAGGCTCTGAAGGCCTTTTACAATAAACAGGAATGTCAAAAACCATAGACATCCAAAAACCTAACCCTAGGATATGAAGCACCAAAAGTCATGTGGGCCCAGTTTGGGTAAGTTAGTACATCAACTTCCCGGGGTCGTAAATTTTTCATACGATCTTTGTTTTAGGCACACGATAGCCTGTTGGAAAGGACTAACCGAGAAGAACAATTTTTGACTAGTCGAGGGAAGTGCCTCCAAAGTCTCATGGGCCTCAAGTCCCCAAAAAATGTCATTTAGGGCCTCAAAATGGCCCCAAAAGTTTGGAACCCGAAAAACTGCCAAGGTGGAAAACTGTTTTTTTCGAGCTAGTGGAATAGGTGGGTGGCCACCAATATCCACTTGGATAACATGGGTTATTTTCCTCCCAAGGAGTGCGTTGTTGCAATGCTTTCCATTGCAGTAAGAACAAAGGATATCACTACATCTAGGGCTGAGAAACATAATATGTAATATTTGATCACTTCGATGGTCGATAAGGCCTTGGTCTGGTATACTCAACTCTATGATGTACAAGTTGTTACTGACCCTCTCATCGAGAAACTCAACATCATAGGCCTGACAACCTCTTAGGTCACAACCATGGAAGTTGAGGAAGATATTCAACTTACAAAGGATCTCCAAGGCCATTTGAATGAGTCTGAGAACCAATATAAGGAATTCATGGAGGAATTCAAAAGCACTATGTCGTTCATTGCGACGATCATTCCCTAAATCCATTGGCTCAAGGACGAGCCAAGTAATAGTGGAGGGGTTCTGTTGGCACCCAAAGTTTTGGGTTCATTTCGCTCATACACACAAACTAAGTTGGGCGCACTCATTTTGAAGTTTTGAGCGTGCCTAAGGTAAGGCGCGAGGAATGAAAAAGAGTGTGCGACGAATTGATTTTTGATAGCACGCAACATGCCTAAAATATTATTGAATCCACATCAGTATTAGTATTGATGCACATCATAAATCAAGAAGACACACACCGGAATCAAGAAAATAATCATAAGGAAATCTTCTTGAATTATTATTGCCAGCTGCACAAGGGATTGTGGAGCTGACATACCAGTTAATATTTCCCTAATTCTTGAAAGCTACGTGGACGGTAGGTAGGTTCCAAAAGCATGCGAGGAAGTTTGTCAAAACACTGAGTGGAGCAGAGCATAAAGTGACAGAGCTCTCGAGATGAAAAAACTATAAAATGAAGCAATGATATTAGAAATGGTGTTAGTTAGATGTTTTAGAAGAGATTCATTGAGTTCTTAGTGTTGAGCTTGCTCAGAGCTTGTTGTAATATTGTAGTAATTTTGAATATCTTTATGATTCTGACACATGTATGTAGTCTTGAGAGAATTTGCATTGCACATTGTGTTGTATTTTGATGCAGGAGCATCTCTCACAACAAGCGAGCCAACGCGGAATGAAAGTGAACAGCTGGACAAAACCAGCACAAGTTTTGAAATTGTCTCAAAGATAATGCGCCAACCTTAAATGTGGTATTAAAGAGAGGCGTACTTTTATATTGTAATCAGACCTTGAGCGTCCTGCTCTCGTCTGAAGTAGATGGAGGCATTTATGTTGAGATGAAATAGGTAGATAGAATTTAATGTTAGATTAGACAGTTTTAGAAAGAAAGAGGGAAACGGGATATAGACACCCTCATTGTGCATTGTAACATAATCCTGAGCATTGAGAAGAGAAGCAGAGATCTGTGGAAGAACACCCATGTACAGAGTTTGAATTAATAGAAGAGGTTGATTCAAATCCATGGTTTTGTGTTTGTTCTCTGTGTATGTATGTTGAATGCTATTCTCATGAGTATTTACTTCCTGTTATGCAATTTCTTTACATGCTATGTATGAATGATTTCTTTCTAAGTGTTTGAAATCTGAGAAAGGAAGTAGAAGAAATGAGTTTCAATTGTTTCTCTATCTGAGCAAGGATTCCTGCAAGGAGTGTAGTTGAAGTCGTCCGCAAGGAGTGCGTTGACAGAAGGCTCAGATAGTTTAACTCTTGTTCTCGTTCACCCAGAAGTGAAATTCGGTTATAGGAGCCGTGCAAGGAGTGCGCAGGCTAAGGAAAGTCTCAGTTGTGAATATGAGCGAAGCATTGAAGGACTGTTGTTGCAGGAGTGCGCAGAGTCAAATATATTCAGCACTTGGAAGTGTCTGAGAGTTGTCGTAAGGAGTGTGCGCAAAAATATTCTCTAAGAATCAGAGTCGAGAGAAAGCTCAGGAGGGATAAATCCTTTGAAGCTATTGAAGGTAGTGTAAGGAGTTGGAGCATATTGAGTGACTCAAGGCGTCGGAGTTTGGTGTCACAGGTGATTAAGTCCAGGAAGGAGTCTTTGGTTCACTTCGTGAACGTATCAAGGAGGAGAAGACAGACGGTTAGGATCTCGTGGAAAGGATTTGCAAAATCCCACCAGCCGTCAGATCCGCCAGAGAAGTGAGGAGGATATGGTTACGTCTAGAGTTTAAGCTCAAGGGATTGTGGACCGTCGGATCAGCCCATAGTTACCCGTCAAGCGTCCGGTTCGACAGGAGTTGCATAGGATTTAAGTCCTCGTGAGCAGAGGGAAACCCCTGAGAAGACATCGGGGATTTGGTCATCGGGGTTCATACAAGTGAAGTGGTTAGACTTTGCGTTTGGGCGAAGTCCGAGGTTCGATCTGAACCATTCATCATTTGGGACGCGTGTTAGAAGATCTGACGAAGTCAAAGTTCAACGTATTGGAGGTCCTGAGGATAGTATACTCTTACAGCTCGGAATCGCGAATTCTGAGAGTGCCGTGTGGGACCCAATTGACGTCATTTCGTCAGAACGAGGCATCAAGGATTTGAAGTCGCAAAGGCCCGAGAGCATACCAGGGCCATTTATCTCTAAGGGACGCATGGGTGAGATCGAAGTCGTCGAGAAATTCCCTAAAAGGGAAAGTCAATTGTCAGGGAATTGACATTCGTGAGATCGGGGAAAACGAAAGTAAAATCACTTCAACATTAGAAGTCGTGAAACCCCGAGGGAGACCTGGAGTCATTGATCCAAATAAATGATCACGGACGTTGATTTTTTTTACGGAGAAAAGGCTTTCAGAGATGTCGCATCGGGAATTGGGGGTTCGGGGAATAAGGACTCACATACACCTTGATATCAGAAACCCTGAAATCCTGATAAGGTATATGACCGCGGTCATATAAGGGAAGGTCGCGTGGACTAAAGGCTTAGCTCGGGAGGCTAAGGCAGCAGGGGAGTTTCGGTGTATTGGGGATCGGGAGTCGGTAAAGCGAGTTGTTTTGGAGATCGCAAGTGCTGAAATCCTGATAGGAGGAACCCCGATAACAAAGTAAAAGGCCAGCATTGATTTACATCGAATTTCGGAGAATCGTGAGAAACCAATGCGTGACCACAGGACTTGCGAAGTCGCGAAGTCCGATTTCCCGATAGAAGAAAGGGAGATCCCATGAAAGTGTTGTTGTGGGTGAAAATTTCCCGATAGGGAAATAGAAGGATCGGTTAGTGTTCTTCGGGCCGAGGAAGGAGGAAAGATCTTGTGAGCGGACGTGCTTGCGAGCGTGCCTGCGTCAAGTGCTATCAGAGCTTAGAAAAGATTCTTTGATTTCTGTAGCAAGGAGAAGGAAGATTCACCATGCCGCCAAGGAGAAGAGATAGGCAATCACCCGATCCAGAGGAGGAAAGGGAGATGCCCAGAGGAAGGGGTAGAGAAGTGTAGAATCCAGAAGTAGAAAGAGATTTGCATAACTTATGCGCTAGAGTTGTGGACATGGAAATAAGACAAAGGCGCACAACTGATGTAGGAGATATCAGTGAGTCTGAAAATGAAGATGATGCTAGACATGGAGAAGAAGAAATCACAGCAGAAGATGCAACAAATGAGCGCTTACTTAAAGATGTTGCAAGAATGGGTGCAAAGTTGAAGATGGACATTCCAGTTTATGAGGGAAATCTGGATGTAGAAGAGCTTCTAGACTGGATTAGAGCTCTAGACACCTATTTTGACTATGAAGATATCGAAGAGGACAAGAAATTCAAGCATTCCATCACAAGATTAAAAGGACATGCAGCCTTGTGGTGGGATGAACTACAAGCGGATAGACGTTGCCAAGGCAAGCAGAAAATTAAGAGCTGGGACAGGATGATTGCAAAGATGAAGGCAAAATTTATTCCCAGGGACTATCAAATTTCTCTGTTTAGGAGGATGTAGAACCTAAGACAGAAGATGATGACAGTAAAGGAATATACTGAGGAATTTTACAAGTTGAATATCAGGGCAGGTCATCGTGAAAGCAATGACGAAAAAGTAGCCAGGTATATGAATGGCCTGAGATATGAGATTCAGGATGAAATGAGTATGGTGACCATCTGAACAGTGGAAGATGCTTATCAAATGGCTCTAAAAGATGAAGAGAATCTGAGCCGAAAGAAGAGTCAGAGGGGCAGAGGCAGAAGTCATCCTAGGGGAAAATCAGTTGCCCAGGAAAGAACCCAGAAGCCCAGGGACGACTGGAAGAAACCTCAGGCATGAACGGAGAGAGGTGGAAGCTCACAGTGAGGGAGATATGATGAACAGAGAGGACAACATACTGAGTAGAGAGGAGATTATGCTGACAACAACACTTTTCCTCGTACTAGAGGTAGAGGAAGAGGAAGAGGTGGAGTAATTACATGTTTCACATGTGGAAAGAATGGGCACAAGTCATTTGAGTGTCCAGAGAAAAAGAAAGAAACTGGAGAAACTCACATCGCTGAAGCACAGAGGCAAGATGTTGAGGCAGAAGACACTGAAGGTGGAAGATCGCTGGTAATGCGAAAAGTCCTTTTAACACCAGAGAAAGAAGTGGAAAGTTTAGTCCAAAGGACCAGGATTTTCAGAATAGCTTGCAAGACCAAGGGTTGGGCATGCAAGGTCATTGTGGACAGCAGTAGCATGTACAATCTCGTTTCAACTGAGATGGTAGAAAAGATGGAGCTGGAGACAATTGATCATCCAAGTCCATATAAAGTGTCATGGCTACAAAAAGGACATCGGGTAAATGTCACCAAACAATGCTTAGTTGAATTTAAGATAGGAGGATATAATGATAAGATATTATGTGATGTCATTCCTATGGATGTTTGTCATCTATTGTTGGGTAGACCGTGGAAATATGATAGAAATGTGATCCATGATGGGAGGATGAATACATATACCTTAGAAAAGAATGGGAGGACTCACATGTTGCTTCCAATTAAGGACAAGGAGGTGAAGCCAGAAGTAAGCAACACAATACTTCTCATGAGTGGGAAGGAACTCCTTACCGAGGTTAAGAAGAAGGAGGATCCACAGTTCTTTGTGGTCAGGAAACCGAAGATTGTTCTGACTAGCACAAGAGTGGATGATTTACCAGAGGAGGTTTAGGAACTGCTTGGAGAGTTCGCTGACATTGTAGTGGACGAATTACCTCATTCGTTGCCGCCAATCAGAAGTGTAAGTCATCATATTGATCTCATACCAGGAGCCAGTTTGCCAAACAAAGCTGTGTATAGACTGATGTTGCAGGAGAATGAAGAAGTTAAGAGGCAAGTCCAGGATTTGTTGGACAAAGGTTTGTTCAGGGAAAGATTGAGTCCGTGTGTTGTTCCAACAGTACTCAGTTCGAAGAAAGACAGAGGTTGGAGAATGTGCATTGATTCAAGGGAAATTAATAAGATAACTATCAGGTACAGATTCCCATTGCCAAGAATGGATGATTTGATGGATTTCTTAAGTGGAGAATTTTTTTTTCAAAGATTGATTTGAAGAGTGGATATCACCAGATTCGCATGAGAGAAGGTGATGAATGGAAAACATCATTCAAGACAAACGAGGGTTTGTATGAATGGCTTGTTATGCCGTTTGGCTTAACAAATGCGCCAAGTACCTTCATGAGGTTGATGAATGAAGTCTTGAAGGAGTTCATCGGGAAATTTATCATCATGTACTTGGATGACATACTGGTTTTCAGTAAAACTGCAGCGGAGCATCTGAAGCATTTGGCTACAGTGATGCAGAGATTACAGCAAGAGAATTTGTTGATAAACATAAAGAAGTCCTCATTCATGAAGACAGAGCTCATTTATTTGGGGTTTGTTATTTCGGAAAATGAGTTGAGGATGGATCCAGATAAGGTGGAGGTAATAAAAAATTGGCCATCACCGAAGAACATATTTGAGGTGAGAAGATTTCAAGGATTGGCTAGTTTCTACTGAAAGTTCATCAAGAATTTCAGTGGAATTAGTGCAGCGATGATGGATACAGTGAAGAAAAGACATAAATCTTTTCACTGGACTGAAGAGGCTGAGAAGAGTTTCAATCTATTGAAATGGAAGATTATGGAACAACCAATTATGGTGTTGCCTGATTTTCGAAAGACGTTTCAGGTGAAATGCGATGCAAGCGGATTTGCGATAGGAGCGGTCTTGAGTCAAGATGACAGGCCAATTGCATATTTCAGCGAGAAGCTGAATGAAGCGAAGGTGAAGTATTCCACATATGACAAGGAATTTTATGCCATTATTTAGGCATTGAAAAAGTGGAGGGACTATCTGATTCCAAAGGAATTTGTTTTGTATAGTGATAACCATGCATTACAGTTTGTGACCCAACAAGAGAAGTTGAATCAAAGGCATGTTAAGTGGGTTGAATACATGCAGAATTTCACATTTGTGATAAAACACATTTCTGGTACTGCTAACAAAGTTGTTGATGCTTTGAGCAGGAAGTGTTTGTTGTTGCAGGAGTTCAAAGTCAAAACATTGGGTTTTGATGATTTCAGAGACATGTACATAGATGATCCAGACTTCAAGGAAGCGTATGAAGCGAATGAGAATCCAGTTCTCAGAGATAGAAGCCAGTGGGCCGAATACATGATCCAGGAAGGATTGTTGTTTAAAGACAATCAACTGTGTATTCCAAATTGTTCCATGAGGGAGAATCTGCTAAAGGAGAAACACAACGGAGGATTGGCCGGACACTTCGGTCATGAAAAAAAATTCACCAAGATGAACGAGTCATATTTTTGGCCAGGGATGTGATCAGAGGTCAAGAGATTTGTGGACAGATGTCGGATTTGCCAGCATTCGAAGGGGAGGAAGCAGAATGCGGGTTTCTATCAACCATTGCCCATACCAGAAAGGTCGTGGGATGCGATTAGCATGGATTTTTTGTTGGGGTTGCCAAGGACACAAAGAGGATTTGATTCAATCTTTGTGGTAGTGGATAGATTTTCCAAGATGGCACATTTTATCCCATGTCATAAAACCAGTGACGCGACTCACATTGCGAACTTGTTTTTCAAAGAATTCATTCGACTTCATGGCTTACCAAGGAGTATAGTTTCGGACAGAGATACGAAGTTCATAGGGAATTTTTGGAGAACCTTATGGAAGAAGCTAGGAACTAACTTGTTATTTAGTTCGTTTTATCATCCTCAGATGGATGGACAGACAGAAGTGGTAAACAGAAGTCTGGGAGACTTGCTGAGGAGCCTGGTGACAGAACACCACAGCCAGTGGGACAATGTATTACCATAGGCAGAGTTTGTGTATAATGACTTAGTGAACAGAAGTACAGGGCAAAGTCCATTTCAGATTGTTTATGGCATGCAGCCGAGGGGAATTTATGAATTGAGGGATTCAAAACATAATGCAACTAGGAGTGCTAGTGCAGAAGAATTCGCAGAGGCGATGAAGGAACTTCATAGCCAGGTGAAGGAGCGGTTGCAGAATTCAAGCCAGGAGTATAAGCGCAGAGCCGATCAACATAGAAGACAACTTCAGTTCGAGGTCGGTGATCTGGTTCTTGCACATTTGAGTAAGTAAAGGTTCCCGAGAGGAACGTATAATAAATTGAAGATGAAGAAAATTGGGCCATGCAAGGTCTTGAAGAAAATTGGAGAAAATGCTTATGAGATTGAATTACCCGATGGGATCGGAATCTCTCCGATATTCAATGTCTCAGATTTATACCCATATAAACTTGAGGACACAGAAGCAGAAAATGAGTAGTCAGTGATCCAGTGGACAAAGAAAATGCCAGTTGCAGAGAAGCCATGGATGGAGCAGATACTGGATAAACGAGTGGGTAAGAAGACTAGAAGGAGAGAATATTTTGAATATTTGGTCAAGTGGAAGGGCCATCCAGTTGAAGATGCCAGCTGGGAGACTGAAGCAAAGATTCTGAAACATGGACAGACCATGCAGGAGCTCATGGAAAGGAGCCCATGAAAGTTTTCAAGTGAGGGAGTATGATGCAGGAGCATCTCTCATAGAAAGCGAGCCAGCGCGGAATGCAAGTGAACAGTTGGACAAAACCAGCACAAGTTTTGAAATTGTCTTGAAGATAATGCGCCAACCTTAAATGTGATATTAAAGAGAGGCATACTTTTATATTGTAATCAGACCTTGAGCGTCCCGCTCTCGTCTGAAGTAGATGGAGGCATTTATGTTGAGATGAAATAGGTAGATAGAATTTAATGTTAGATTAGACAGTTTTAGAAAGAAAGAGGGAAATGGGATATAGACACCCTCATTGTGCATTGTAACATAATCCTGAGCATTGAGAAGAGAAGCAGAGAGCTGTGGAAGAACACCCATGTACAAAGTTTGAATTAATAGAAGAGGTTGATTCAAATCCATGGTTTTGTGTTTGTTCTCTGTGTATGTATGCTGAATGTTATGCTCATGAGTATTTACTTCCTGTTATGCAATTGTTTTACATGCTATGTATGAATGATTTCTTGCCGAGTGTTTGAAATCTGAGAAAGGAAGTAGAAGAAATGAGTTTCAATTGTTTCTCTATCTGAGCAAGGATTCCTGCAAGGAGTGTAGTTGAAGTCGTCGGCAAGGAGTGCGTTGACAGAAGGCTTAGATAGTTTAACTCTTGTTCTCGTTCACCCAGAAGTGAAATTGGGTTATAGGAGCCATGCAAGGAGTGTGCAGGCTAAGGAAAGTCTCATTTGTGAATCTAAGCGAAGCATTGAAGGATTGTTGCTGCAGGAGTGCGTAGAGTCAAAGATATTCAGCACTTGGAAGTGTCCGAGAGTTGCCACAAGGAGTGTGCACAAAAATCTTCTCTAAGACTCAGAGTTGAGAGAAAGCTCAGGAGGGATATATCCTTTGAAGCTATTGAAGGTAGCGTAAGGAGTTGGAGCATATCGAGTGACTCAAGGCATCGGATTTTGGTGTCACAGGTGATTAAGTCCGGGAAGGAGTCTTTGGTTCACTTCGTGAACGTATCGAGGAGGAGAAGATAGACGGTCAAGATCTCGTGGAAAGGTTTTGCGAAATCCCGCCAGCCGTCAGATCCACCAGAGAAGTGAGGAGGATATGGTTACGTCCAGAGTTTAAGCTCAAGGGATTGTGGACCATTGGATCAACCCATAGTTACCCGTCAACCGTCCGGTTCGACAGGAGTTGCACAGGATTTAAGTCCCTGTGAGCAGAGGGAAACCCCTGAGAAGACATCGGGGATTTGGTCATCAGGGTTGATACAAGTGAAGTGGTTAGACTTTGAGTTTGGGCGAAGTCCGAGGTTCGATTTGAACCGTCCATCATTTGGGACACGTGTCGAAAGATCTGACGAAGTCGGAGTTCGACGTATCGAAGGTCCTGAGGACAGGATACTCTTACAGCTCGAAATCGCGAATTCCGATTCTCTGACAAGAGGAGAGTGTTGTGTGGGACCCAATTGACATCATTTCATCAGAACGAGGCATCAAGGATTTGAAGTCGCAAAGTCTCGAGAGAATATCAGGGCCATTTATCTCTAAGGGATGCATGGGTGAGATCGAAGCCATCGGGAAATTCCCCGAAAAGAAAAGTCAATTATCGGGGAATCGACATTCGTGAGATTGGGGAAAACGAAAGTAAAGGCACTTCAGCATTAGAAGTTGCGAAACCCCGAGGGAGACCTGGAGCCGTTGATCCAAATAAACGATCATGACCATTGATTTTGTTTACAACGGAAAGGCTTTCAGAGACGTCGCATCGGGAATCAGGGGTCCGGGGAATAAGGACTCACATACACCTTGATATCAAAAACCCTGAAATCCCGATAAGGTATATGACCGCGGTCATATAAGGCAAGGTCGTGTGGATTAAAGGCTTAGCCCGGGAGGCTAAGGTAGAAGGGGAGTTTCGGTTAATTGGGGATCGAGAGTCGGTAAAGAGAGTTGTTTTGGACATCACAAGTGCCGAAATCCCAATAGGAGGAACCCCGATAACAAAGTAAAAGGCCAGCATTGATTTACATCGGATTTCGGAGAATCGCGAGAAACTAACGCGTGACCACAAGACTTGCGAAGTCGCGAAGTCCGATTTCCTGATAAAAGAAAGGGAGATCCCGTGAGAGAGTTGTTGTGGGTGAAAATTTCCCGATAGGGAAATAAAAGGACCGGTTAGTGTTCTTCGGGCCGAGGAAGGAGGAAAGATCCTGTGAGCAGACGTGCTTGCGAGCACGCCTACGTCATATTTCTAAGGAGTTATATATATGAAGATATGAAGTTTTGTGGATGTCATATATTGTTTACTTAATGTATGCATCTATGTAATGGAATGACTTTGTTAATAAAGATGTGACAGTTCTGATCTATAATGTGTCTACCATGTACTATTTGGATATGTGTTTGTATTGTTTTACTTCTTAGTCCTAATAATTTGTTAGATATGAATCACATGTATGCCAACCCCAATGGATATTTGTATGTGTATCCTTCATCCATGTCACAATACCTTATGGTCTCTATGTTCCTATCTACATCTCGGGTGAGACCTTCCTTGACCTTGGCCGATGATTGATATGTCAATGTTTTGGGGGTTTTATTTGTAAACTCTAGATGAACCTTGGGTCTAAACTCCCTAGTGTTAGGAAGGATGAGTGCAAGCATGTAATAAAATGCCAACACCTCAACCCAACCTCGTAGATGCAATTCAATCCATTATTCATCACATTCCTCATCTTATTTCTAACCACCATAATGCAAGTCTCCTTCGGCCCATCTCCTTAGTGGAGGTGGAATTGGATGTCATGGACATGACCCCTATCAAATCCCTTGTTCCGGATGGATTTACCTATGATCTTTTCCATCACTATTGTTCTACTATTGAAAATGATGTTTGGGCCCTAGTTTCAGAATCTCAACAAATCTCGGTTGTCCTTCCTACCCTAAATTCTACCTTCGTCACTTTAATTACCAAAGAATACAAAGCTATGGAATCCTCTCAATTTATCCCCATTTCTATTTTCAATGTAATTTTCAAAATCATCACCAAAGCTATCTCTTCCCACCTTAATCTTCTCTTTCCCATCCTTATCATTCTTGAGTAGTCGTGATGTGTGGAGGTACATCAAACCCTAGATAAAATTACCCTTTCCCATGAAGTGATACGCTCTTTGAAGCTTACCAAATCTTCTCGAATGGTAATCAAACTAGATCTCTCTAAATCCTTTAACAAGATCAACTAACAATATATTCACTCAATCCTTTAGCCTTTGGATTTCATCCCTCTTGGGTCAGTTGGATTATATCGCTCATCTTTTCCACCTTCTTTTCCATTTTCATCAATGGATCCCCCTCTCCTCCATTCAATCCTTATCATGGAATTTGACAAGACGACCCTATCTCCCCCTTCATTTTTATTCTAATGGTAGAAGGTCTCAGTAGAAGTCTTAAAGTAGCTATCTCCATTGACCAATTACATGGGCTTAGATTGCATGAATCAGATAATTCAGTTTGTCACAACCAAATTGTGGATGATACCATGTTAATGGGAATCCCTACTTATTAAGAAACATGTTTCATTCGTATGATTTTATGGAGGTCTTCAGAATTTCCATCAATCATCTTAAATCCCATACCTTCTTCTTTAATAATCCATTGGATGTTCAATTCCATATTTCCTATATTCTAGGTTTTTCTAGGAGCTCCCTTCCTTCTAGATACCTAGATGTCCCTTTCATTGTCTCTGGTGTGGACAATGGCCCTTGGGAGGGTCTCCTTTCAAAGGTAAGAAAAAATATTTATAGATGGACCTTTCTCACTTTAAACCTCGCGGGTTGTCTCAATCTCCTCAAATATGTTCTTCAAGCCATACCTCTTTATACCTTTTATGACCTGGAAACACCCAAATGTATTCTAAAGGCCATCAAAACCCTTCAAATAATTTTTTTTTTTCAAGGAACCGAAGATGACAGGAAATGGGCCTTGATATCCTAGGACACCCTCTAATTTCTCAAAGCGCCTAGGGGGGGCTAGCAATAAGAGATTCTGGAATCCTCAATCGGGTTCTAGGAGAAAAAATTGGTGGTGTTGGTTACAATGAAAGGGTAAGCTATGGAGTTTTTTTATGGAAGTATAAGTATGTCGAGGACATTCCAAATTTGGAGTTCATTATAATCAATGAAGAACAACCAAGGTCGCTCATCTGGAATGCATTATAGTAGAAGAAAAGCCTCATCCAATACCATATCTTTTTGGAGGTTCAAAATGGTGAATATTCTTTTCATTGGGAATATTCCTAGTTGTAGTTGCCCAGTCTCTAAGAGTGTCCTACCTATCAACCTCTCAAATAAATTTTAAAAATCAGCCATGGATGGTATATCTGTCAATATTGGGACAATATTTCACCCACTTAAAAATGGAGAAAATGGAGTTTAAACCCCTACCTTTTACCCTTGTAAGATAGGCCCCTCTTCTTTTCTCTCTCATCAAACATCCTGAATTGCTAAATCAAATTTTCAATGAAGCCAGATAAACTTTGATGGGGCCACATGCTCGGGGGTTTCTATAATCTCAAGGAATCCTATAACTTGGCAGCACGACATGCATATGCATTGGAAAATAACATATGAACCAAAATATGGAATTTCAACCTTTGGCCAAAAGTAGGATTTTTCCTTTGGCTAACAACTCATGGAAATATCTTAACCTAGGACCAACTCACATGTAGGGATTTTGAAGGACCAATTTTATGTACATGTTATGCAGAAAGGCTATGCAATATCTTGAGAACATTTTAAACGCACATCCCTTTAGAAGTCACCTCTAGGATCAGGGTGCGTCTCTTTTCAGACAATCGAATATGCATCGTGAAAATATGCAACTCACCCTATCTTCATGACACTTGAATGGTTTTTAGAATCCCATTTTGAACATGATCTGGCGACTCTTTATGGGATTTGTGCTCTGGGAAACATGGAAAGAAAGGAACAAAATAATATTTAAGAATGAGGATTATCTGATTGATTCGACTTGGGGTCACATTCGTAAAAACATATTGGAAATAATCCAATCACAATCCTAGACAGAGGAGGACTTCAAATGCAACACCAAAGAGAAGATTATTCTCTCAAGTTATGACCTCAATTTGGCATTGCTCACTTTATCTCGTAGTAAGAGCTCAATCAAAGCTTCCTCGCCCAACTCTTGCTCTCCCCCCCTCTAACAATTCATAAAGCTCAACTTTGATGGTACAACAAAGGACAATCCTGGCCCTACTAATTATGTTAATGTCTTTAGAGATTCAACATGGAAAATTCTCATAATTTATGCAGGAAAGCTAAGAATCATCTAAAATAACATAGTGGAACTATAAGCTCTCCTCATCAGTTTGAGAAATTCCAAAATACACAATTAATCCAAGCTCATCGTTTAAGGGGATTCTCAATTCATCTTCAATATGCTCACTCACTTGAAAAATGGCTCCCCTCCATGAAAAGTGTCCAAGCACTTGCATATGGAGGATAACCTTGAATAACTGCAATCTATTATTCAAGGGTCTTAAGCTCTTATCCCTTCTCATGTGAAAAGAGAGGCTAATAAAGTTGTAGACTACTTGGAAAATGAGGGAGTATTCTCCTCAAACAACAAGATAGACTCTAATTGGAACTCTCTGACCAGCTCTCCTCTAAAGCATGAATGTCAGAAGCTAGCCCAAATTGATCATCCGTCCTAGGATGGGGTGTTTGACACGACATCAAAAGAGTCAATGCGTAGGCATGGCTTATTGGCGACATGCCTTCTGACGAGCCATTCTTTCCACCTCCCCTCTTCTCTTCATTTACAATGATGTGACCCAACAAAACTCATTCCCTTGTGCGATGAAGAGGTTTTGTCGGCTAGCAGTAGTATGCATGATGAAGATGGTATCCAAATGGCTTCAATTTCCATTTCAAGCAATGATTCATATGCGAGAAACATTGATTCTTAGTATGTGGATGGCCGATTATTTTAATCCAAAATCTGTTTCCATTCTTAATGTTTCCATTCTCCAAAGAACTTGGTAAAATTAGAATGGTAAGAGAAATTAACCAACATAAAAGTTAGGATTAGTCAAATACACATGTATGTTTTGTGATTGTTTCAATTATATATTTGTAAAATTATAATGGTAAGAGAAATTAATCATACTCGAGTAAATTTTATAACATAATTGCCCTACAATATATATATTTTTTTAAATAACAACTTTTTTCCAAATGAAATAAAAACAAACAACTAAATAAGTTGAGGTTTAAAATGGATCCAGCGATTGGGTCGGCACTCCACTCTTCCCCCAACAATGGGTCAGGTGAATTGGTTTTTCTAGAGTCGGCGCCCAAAGCGAATCATATATTATTTTCATCCAAACCAAATTATTTATACATTTCCCAAATGCCTCTATTGGTTTTATTTTCATCGTGGATTCCGGCTCTTGAACAGAATGGGTTGCAGACGGAAAATAAATTCACTGTTACAAAATGGGTTCCCTGGCGAAGGTACTGATAAAATAATATCAAAGTCGACAAAAGACAAAGATGATAAAATCTCCAGCAAAGAGGAGGAAATATCGAGGTTGCGGGAGCTTAATCAATTACTTATTAAAAATATCAACAGCTCACGACAAGAAAATGCATTTTTCTTACAGAACCTCACTCAAATGGAATCACACATTCACAATCTTGAAGGAAAACTCCAGTCCAAGATGGATAATCTGCATGGGGAACTCACAGAACAAGTGAAAATCAGGGGAGAATTGAATGACGACTTGAAGGAAGTCGAGAAAGAATTCAGAGAACATTGTCAAAAGAAAGTTGAGAAACGCCGGGTTGCCATTTCTAAACAACTGGAGGACGCCGATGAGAGATTCAAAAAGGAAATTTTCGAGAAAGAAGAAGAATGCAGAGCGGTGGTTTCTGATAAAAGAATTCTAGAATCTACTGTTTTGCAGTTGAATGGTGAAATTTAGGCGATATCTGCAGAATTAGAGGCAGCGCATAAAGCTTGGAAATTAGAAAAAGATGATCTTTCATCGCAGATTGTAGCAGCAAGACAGGAGACTGAAGAGATCGCCAGAGGCAGCCAAATGGAAGAGCAAGCATGGAACAGTCATAAGGACAAGTTTTTGTCTTCATTGGTCTCATAAAAGAAAAAAATTGAAGAGATGACTATGTAAAAGGAGCGGGTCTTAGTTCAATCCAGGGCAGAAAAAATCCAAATGCAATCCAGGTTGACTGAATTAAAGGCAAGGGCACAGGAGTTACTTGAAGGCGAACATTTGAGGGTTTCTGAAAAAGAAGATTTGGAAAGCAATGTTGCAGAGCTGAAAACAAAGCTTGATCCGTTTGCTAGTGAAAGGGGATTACTAAGTCAAAAAAAATAGAGAACTAAGCACTGAAGTAGAGTCCCTTAAGTCCCAGTTGATTGAAAGTAATGTGAATCTGGCTCGCTCGGAAAATGAGATGGAGAGAAATGAGAGGGTTCTACACAAATGTAGAGAAGAAAAGATTGATCTGCAGTCCGAGTTGAATGAATCCAAGGAAAAGATTCAGGATTTGCTAAGAAAAAATGAACAAGATGAGCATTTATGGAATGTGGAAAAGAGAAATTTGGAGGCCACTCTTGCAGAGCTGCAAACAAACCTTGAGTTGATGGCTAGTGAAAATGGATTAATGAGCAAAAAGATGATATAACTTATCGTTGAAGTGGAGTTCTTGAAGACCCAGGAGAATGAGTATAATGCTGCACTGCTTTGCATGGAAGACAAAAGACAGGTTTTGAACGCCGAGTCTTCAAGCAATGAAGTGAGGTTAAAATTTTTGCTTACCATAGAAAATATAATTAACAGCCTTCAGCAACATGTGAATGAAGGAGTCGAACAACGCTTAGATTTGATTCATCAGTACAAGGTAACAGAACATTCTCTTCAACAGCGGAATGAAATCAAAATCAGAGGAGGTGGACAGAACTAAGCGTTTGCTAGAAACACAAAATCAGAGAGTTGAAGAGTTGGAGACTGCTCTGCATTCTATCAACAAGCATCTTGAATCCAAAGAACATCAAACTTTGCAAGTGACTTCACTTGTGCTAGAAAATGGAAAATCAAAACGGGATGGTTTGCTAGAAAATAGAAAGCCAAATCCTGACCATGTGCATGGAAGTAAAAATGGAAAACCAAATGGTTTGCTAGAAAATGGAAAACCAAACCCTGTGCATGAAAGTGAAAATGGAAAACCAACTGGTGTTATCGAAAAGATAAAACCAAAATCTAATGTTCTGACTGAAAAGAGAACAACAAACGGATTGCTCGAGAAGGCAACACCATCAAAGCTGGTGCAGGAAAAACGAACACCACCAAAGCTGGTGTCTGAAAAGTCTGAAAACCGAACACCATCAAAGCTTTTGCGTGAAAAACAAACACCAAACAAGGTGGCTGGAAAACGAACACCAAAGCAGCTTTCTGGAAAGCAATCCCCTAATATTGGGCCCGGAAACCATGGCGGTGAAAATGGCTCTAATTTCAGAGTTTGTATTTTATGATCAGGATCAATAATAATGTTCAATCTGTAGAGTGTAATGCAGAGGTTTTGGACGTTTTAAATCTTTTTGAAATTTCACAAGTCGTTAGTCCCACATGTGTGAGTAATGGGTACTAATGTGACGTCTATTCATTACCATGGTGGTTAAAAAGGTAGGTCAACTTGTAAGAGGCATAACTTATGCATATGAGTTTTGATTGAGGATATTTTCACACCATTGAATAGGTATTGGTTTGTAGATTCAAACTGAGACCTACTACTAAAATGGAATTTGCAAGCTAATTCCTCCAATTTTGCACCTAGAAATACCAAGATAGATGAAAAATTATATCATTGGAGAAAATTTTCTTAAAAATGAGTCTCCTAAAGTAATTATAAAATAATAAGCCATGTGTACCACATCAATGTTGTGTATACCACATCACATTGCCATATAATCTAGGTTAATGTAGAATTATGAGATGAAAATTAAAAATAATAATGAAAAGTTTAGATTCTTGTGTAGACAATAAATAGTAATAAACATCACATAATAAATAATTACTATTAATATATTAATATATAATATCAAAGTAGAATAAATATTATATTATTAATATATGATATAATAAGATAGTAATATATTTTATAATATAGTAATAATATATAATATAATATGAATTAATGTATATAATATAATAATAATATGAGTAAATGTGAATCTGGTAACATTGTAACAAATGTATAATATGATGTACTAATATACTATTATGGGAATATTAAATATATAATATAATATGAATTGATAACTATAATACAATACTACTATTAAATATATAATATAATATGAATTAATAACTATAATACAATACTACTATGAATGCTTATATAAGAAAATGTCAATATTGATTATACTTTATTATATTATAATACAAATCTGAATGTGATTCATGTATTAGATATGCTTATTATAGTTTAATATATTACCAGCTTAGATGTATCTTAAATCTAGATCTATCAAGCACCGAGAGAGATCAAGTTTCTTAAAGTGTGATTTTTTTATTATCATTAAATATAAATGAATTAATAATTTATATTTTTTCATATACATATGTAAATACATAGTATATATATGTTTGTGTGTGTGTAATATGTAACGGTGTGCATAATTGTTTTTTTTTAAATGAGCCGACTTTAATTTTTTTAATGTAACATTATCTAAGCTTACGCTAACTTGACAACATCTCCCCCATATTGAGTTATACAACACCTGTCTACTCTCATTGTAATAATACAAATGTGAATGTGGTAAACACATTAGAGGATATACTTATTATATTTTATTATATTGATGATGATGATGATGATGATGGTTAAAGTCCACTGAGACCAAAATTGGTCTATCGGACCTTAACAAAAGCAAGAGATTACTTGGATTTCTTTAAAATGTTATTTCGATGCTTGAAAAGCATTAAGAGAAGTGTTCCAAGATCACTAAAGTTTTGATGACTTAGAAGGTTAGGAAGGTTGATATTGTGACAAATATTTGGAAATTGGGATCTAATTTGGGTATACGTAGGGTATTCTAGGAGAATGTTCTTTTCATATTCAAACATCTTGGTGTCACAAAGGTGATAGATTCCTTCTTGCCATGGTGTTTTGGGGATTTACAATGCTCACTCTCACTATGCAGCTCATGAGAATTAGTTCTTAGTTTATAAATATTGATTCTCTTCTTTACGTTAGTCAAAACAGAGAGACACTTTTGATCTTCAAGGTTAGGGTTAACCACCTCCTTATAATATCTTCATTTTATTTTATACTATAAATATTTATCGCACCATACATTATCCTTAAATTTAGCTTGTACATATTTTTAATGTCATCAATATTTTGCATAATAACTTTTTCTTTTATTCCCCAATGGTTAAGACAAGACTTGGCATCATTATTACATCCCCGCTTGAGCCATTGGTTCTTTTGGCTAGAGTCTGAAGAAATTTTGGGGATCCTATTGTTATCCATATTGTTTTTTCTTGTTCTTGAACATTAAGTACCTAATCATAGTTGTGCTCTCAATGGGGGAAAGGTTCGCTTTGATGAGGAGGATAGAATAGGGTGTATTGCCCTTAATTTTGAGATTATAAGTTAAAAATTTCTTTTGGATTTTCTCTATCTTTCTCCAGAATTCTCGAGAGATATTGAATCCTCAAACTTCACATCCATATAAGGTAATAGGAGTGACAAGATTCTCAAAGAGGATATTTTTCTTATCCCATAGCTAAAGGTCTCCTAATTTACAATTATTTTCAATTCCATAATAATATTTCCACCCTTCATTTATCCTTTTCTGAATGTTGTAGTTCCAATTGAGCTTGTGATGAATATTGATTTTGATATACTTGTACGAAGGCACTTTCTCCAAGATATTATTTTCATATACAAAATTATTGAAGGTGATGTTGTTGGATTTAATGATCATAACCTTTATTTTGTTAGTGTTCATAGTCATGCCTATACTGGAGCAAGAGTCCTTTAGGATTCTAAGCTTCTTACTAAGGTCATAGGAATTCCTTGTCATAAGAACAATATCATCGTCATAGAGAAGAAGGATGATTAATATACTATCAAGAGTTGGTCCAACACAACCTACATCTTCCAAACAATCTTCTAACATGTCAATATAAATGCCAAAAATGATAGGGGTTAGGTGGAAACCTTGCTTGACTCCTATATTGCATTTAATTTCTTCTAAACAACCCTCAGTGCTCCTAAAATTGACAATAACATTCTTGTGCAACCTTACCACAACAACTCTCATCCCATAGGGAAATTTTAGCTCTTCTAACCTATTCCAAAGGTTGGTCCTAGGCACAATGTCAAAATATTTCCTAAAGTCAACGAAACAACAAAGGAGATTGGTTTTATTGTTGCGACACTCCTCTACAATGATCCTAAATGTGATAAGGTGGTCTAGAGTTGGATGATAACCTCTAAAACCAGCCTAGAATTTAGCTCCTTTTTTGTGGCTTTCTAGCCATATGCATATCGTTTTTTCCAAAATACTTCCATATAGCTTCGATAAAATGGGGTTAATCATAATAGACTTATAATCAGAGGGATTTCTTTTATCCACACTTTAAAAATAGGTACAATGAAGATTTGATTCCAAGGTTTAGGGAATCCTTTCTTGACTGTTAACTTGAAGAGCTTGTGTATGTGAGGGATCAAAATAGACCCTCCAATTTTTAATATTTTAGCTTAGTGTCCCTCGACGTCTTAACCCCAAACTTCATGTCTTCTATAGAAAACATCATCTTCTGTAGAAAATTTTGGAATTTTGTCTAGGGAATTATGGGATTCATAAAGATTATAATACAAATGTGAATGTGATGGAAGTATTAGAGGATATATCTAGTATGAATTAAAGATGAAAAGGTCAATGCATCCTATGAATTAACTACTACATAAAAACTATATAATAATAAATTAATAAGTATATTACAACTTTATAACTGCTAATTAAATATTATATAATATTACAAATTAATAACTATATAATATTATAGTATCATATAATAATGCAATAATAATAATACATTACTAATATATAATGGAAGTATACATTATTATTGATATATAATCATAATATCATACAATAAATAATGAAAGTACTAATATTATAAAATAATCCATATTGAGTATTTCAAAGGTATTGAACACTCACCAAGATCTTAAATAAGACAAGGTGTACATATGGTTAAATATTTTCAAACAGAAACATGACATATAATCATTCTTGACTTTTATATATCCAACTCAAATATTATCATTGAATTAATTCTTTTAAATTATATTAGTTATAGAATTTCCAATTCAACAAGTACGATTTTTCTTTTAAGACCAATTTTTTGAGAACAATTTCTCTAATGAATGATCAAAATTGGATCATATCTCCCTATTAAGGAGGATTTTGGTCCCCGAAATATTTTATTAAATGAGGTGAGGAAAATATTATTCTAGTTTATCTCTAGAGTACCATTTTTACTTACCTAGAAGTTGTCATTTTAGCCCAATCTTCCAAAGGACATGTTTCCCATGTTTACTAGTTATGGAATTTTTCTACAAAATTGTATATTCTGCCAACTCTTCCTAGGATTCCAGTGCTAATTCATCTATGGTAGGTAGGACCTACTCCTCAATTTTCTAATCTAGCATGGAAGGCTCATAGAGTTTCAAATTTTCCACATTCACTACTAAGTAAATGTGCATGTATGGGCATAGAATGAGATTATAGGTGTTATCACCCAACTTATCTAATACTTCAAAAGGACCATATCATAGATAATTGATATTTCTACTAGGACCCTGCAGTCTTTCACTATTTAATTGTAACCAAAATCTATCTCCCACTTTGAATATTTTATCAGTTATGTGGTGATCATGATGGGCTTTGTACATTTCCTGTGACTTCTATAGTGTCGCATATACTTGAAAATTATTCCACCTAATCTTTTCAACCAATTTTAGCACTTCTTTTATGATGTATTCCCTCACTCCTCCTTATTGTCCATAGATAACATCCAAGGGAGAAGGTGGAAAATACCCAAAGCAAGTTTTGCAAGGGGACTTATTGGTAGAAGTATGGACTACTCTGTTATAATAATGTTGAATGTAGATCATATTTTCATACCAGGCCTTCGAATGCTTTTGATTGTAACCCTTGAAAATTTGTACCAAATTCATGTTGACTACTTTTGTCTACCCATCTATTTGTGGAAGGAACGATGTAGATCTTGGTGTCCATATTCTCCCAAAGTGTAGTACAAAAATCACTACAAAATATGGTATCCCTATTTGAAATTATGCTCATTGGTATCCCAAAGTGCACCCATGCCTATTCAAAGAATTTTTTTGAAAGTTCTTGTCATTTAATTGTCTTTTTACAAGGCATAATAATGCACATATTTCTAAACCTATCAACTATCACAAACAAATAATCATGTCCCTTCCTGGTTGTTGGAAAAAATACCCACAAAATACATGGAAATCCTTTCCCAAGGTCGAGTGGGTATAGGTAAGGGATGATATAAAACTTTCTTTCTATTATTGGGTTTGATGGTAAAACAAATCATTTATCCTATAATATATCAAGATACACTATCTTCTTACATTTTTTGACAATACACATACCTTTGTAAGTTATCAACTCTATTCCCAACATCAAAATGTCTTGCAATCTTGGAGGTGTGAGACTCTATGATAAGTTTCAATCTTTCACCTTTACGAACATAGAGCTTGTCTAGCTTGTAGAGAAATCCATTCTGGAGATGATAGTCAATCTTACCATCACCTTCTTCTACACAAATTTGGCCCTATAGCTATTGAAACACCTCTTTAAAGTTTCTATATTTTGTGCATGCTTCCTTGTATGCATCATGGGTAAAAGGATAAATGTGCATAAGAGTTCCCAAAGATGTAATCTTGGATGTAGGTGGCCATGAAATCATGCCCACAAAATTATTAGTGTTTCCCTTCTTATAGCGAAAATGTAAAATTTTAGGATTAGGATAATTTTTGTCATCGACAGGGGTTGTGTTTAAAAAACATCCATGGATATTTTTTTAAGGTAAAATATATTTAAAATATGAAATTTTATGATTTTTTTAAAGATGCATGTGGTTTCTAGAAATAAAATGTGTACTATATTCAAAATTTTCCCTTAATTTTAATTCATTTAATTTTATAAATTAATCCTTCATTATTTCTTCCTATTTCTCCATTGTTTCCCACATCCTCTTTCTTGTTTTGACTTGAATTTTCCTTTATTTCAAGTTGTTTAATTTTATAAATTAATTTCCACTATTTCATCCATTACATCTCTACCCCTTTAATATTAATTTCCCCGTTATCTCTTCCTTTACCTTTCTATTCTCACATTGACTTTAAATATAAATAATAACTTTTCCAGTGTTCCCCCTTTTTTTTTCCAGTATTCCCCTTATTTCCATTTATTATTTCACCCCATTTTTCAAGAGATTATTGGTTTAATCAAAATGGATATCCCTTGCTTTTAACCCTTTATATTCCACCCAAACACTCATTTTCACTATCATTTAAAGCTTTATATGTCCTTGATGATGGGTGGAGAGTCAACTTGAAACATTTTTATTTGGATGTTTTTCAATATACTATAGAGTTTATTTCTAGAAAGCTCATGCATTGTTATGAATAACTATGAAAACCTTCACTCAATTTTAAAATATAGTTAAAATGTTAAATTTTAGGAATTTTTTTAGGTTGGAAGATTGTTTTATATTAAAATAATTTCTTTAATTTATGGGATTAATGTTATATTCAATAGTAATATTTTGGAGCAATATTTCCTTTTATTAGTTTTACCAAGTTTCACAAGGCTAGACTTGTCTCCCTTGAGCATCCCATACCACCCAAGGGGTCTAGCCATCGAGAGGCATCAACATGACCTTGTGTGTTGGGCTTGAAAAACAACCCACTTGTATCATTTAGAATATGCCTCACCATCATGTCATGGTGAACCCAATCAAGACATCTTTAATCATGGAAATGTTCGAATGCTTGTTTCACCATAGGCGATTATGCACCATTACCACCCAACCATTGACACCTACACGTGCCTCCCCCAAGCCAAGCATACTAAAAAAGCCACTTCCCAACATGCAATCGTACAATCATCCATCTAAGTTGACTCATGATAGTCACTTAAGATCATGTCCCTTCTTTTAAGGAATTCACATACCTTCTATGCACATACAACCAATGTCTCCTTGCCATGGGAGATACAAAATATACCACATTTCCAATTCATGCCATCCTTTGTTGAGAAGCCTAACATAGCATCTCAATAGTTGATCACCCATCGTACTAGAGAAGATATCTTCCTTGGTCCTCCTAGTCTACACATTGGTACACTGTCTTGACTGTCTTGTGTACATCACCCATGAGTTGGCCACCAAGACTACCAAATATAAGGACTCATCGTGGAACTTTCCAAGCATGCCCAACATTCCCTCTATTAGAGTCATTGTGTGTCTTGTCAAGTATGCTTGATGCGACCTCCATTGCACTAAATCGAGCACTCTCTTAGCCAACTCGTTGGTCATGTATCCACACTCGTCATGATAGCATGCACCCTTCCTTAGCATTGGAGGTATTATAGTCTCCCCCACTTGAAATTGTTGACGTCCTCATCAACACGGCCCCATCAACTCATCTGATGAAAGGGGTATTGGTGGTGGAAAAGAGAGAGTTTTGCAATGTTCATTTGAATGACGCTCTGATACTATTTTTTATAGGTCTATACATGTTTCCCTTGAGAATCCCATACCACCCAAGGAGTCTATTTTCCAAGTGACATCGGCATGACCTCACATGTCGAGATTGAACAACAACCTGCTTGTATCATCTAGAATATGCCTCACTTTCATGTCATGTCGAACCTAAGCTAGACATATTTAACTGTGTGGAAGTTAGAAAGATTGTTTCACCATATCCACCCAACCATTGACACCTACACATGCCTCCCCTAAGCCAATCATACTTGGACAATTGACTTCTCAACATGAAATCGTACTATCACCCATATACGTTGAATCATGATATTCACCAAAGATCATTTCCCTTCTCATAAGGCATTCACATAACTTCGATGCACATACCACTGATGTTTCCTTTCCATGGGTGATACACAATCTAACACATTTCCAAGTCATGCCATCCTCCACTGAGAAGCCTAAAATAACATCTCATTAGTTGGTCACCCTCCCTACTCGACAAGACATCCTGCTTGGTCCTCCTTGTCTACATGTCGATACACCATCTTGATCATTTCATGGACATCACCCACTTATTGGCCACAAAGGCTACCAAATATAGGGACTCACCATCCAACTTTCCAAGCATGCCCGACACACCCTCTCTTGGAATTGTTGTGCATCTTGGTTAGTATGCCTGACATGCCATCCATCGCACCAAACTGATCACACTCTTAGCCAACTTGTTGACCGGTCACGTCTCCACGCCAGTCATGATAGCACATGCCTTTCCTGAGCATTGGAGGTATTACATTCTCCCCCACTTGAAATCATTGATTTCCTTGTCAACATGGTCCCATCATCTCATCTAATGAAAGGGGTATTAGTGATGGTGGAGAGAGAGTTCTGCAATGTCCATTCGAACAACACTATGATATCATTTTTCATGGTGCTAGTCTTGTCACCCTTGATCATCCCATACCACCCAAGGATTCTAGCCATAGAGAAACACTAACATGACCTCTTGTGTTGGTCTTGACCAAAAACCCACTTGTATCATCCAAAATATGACTTGTCGTCATGTCCTAGTGAACCCAAGATAGAAATATTGAATCATGTGGAAGTTCAAATTCTCATTTCACCATCGGTGATGCTACACCATCGACACCTACATGTGCCTCCCTTGATCCAAGCATACTCGGAAAACCGACTGCTTAATGTACAATTGTACTATCATCCATCTAAGATGACTCATGATAGTCACCAAATATCATGCCCCTTCGTGTAAGGTGTTTACATACCTTCGATGCATACCATTGATGTTGCCTTGCCATGGGTGATACATAATCTACCACATTTCCAAGTCACACCATCCTCTATTGAGAATCCTAACATGGTGTCTCTCCATTTGGTCACCCATCCTACTTTATATGACATCCTCCTTGTTCCTCCTATCCTACACATCAGTACATCATCCTATACATCTCACAGACATCATCCAAAATTCAACCACCAAGGCTACCAAATATAGGGACTCATCATGCAACTTTCCAAGCATTCCTGACATGCCCTCTCTCGAAATCACCGCCTGTATTTCCAAGTATTCCTAATGTTCCCTCCATCACACCAAACCAAGAACTCTCTTAGCCAACTTGTTGATCGGTCACATCTCTACGCCCGTCATGATAACACACACTTTTCCCGAGAAATGGAGGTTTACAGCAAGCACTATGGAGATATTAAGGAAAATAGGTCGAGTATTATGGTTAGTTTTCCTTTAGTAAGTTCTCATTATAAATGACATCAAGTTCCACCCTTGATCCAATATGTCATTTTTTTATCTAAAAGTAACCAATGTATCTCTCTTTGCATTATATCAAGATACCATACTCATTTTATTGTTTCAAATACTATGTAAAACCCTGGTTCAATACTTGATCTATTTTTTTAAGCTCTGGTTGTTAAAGTTTCAGGTTAAGAATGTTTTTTGGTATATCAAGATCTAATACTTAGTTTATCATTTCATATACTGTGTAAAATCCTAATTTGATACTAGACGTGTCTTTCTAAGTTCTTGTTGTTGCATTTTGGGGTCGAGAAATGTCTAATGGTTGTGAAAAAAATAATATTAATTAATCCATTAAGTAATTTGGGAAATTACAAACTCGGGTAGTGTAGTCCTCGTAGATTCATTTTCCATGGCTCTCCTGGAGTTTATTTTGTACCATCCATTTAGGGTGCTAAATTTCTTTAGAGCCTATGTAACCCTTGTTATTCTTCATTATGTTCATAATAAATATTACAAAGATGGAAATCAATATTCCAATTACATCAATAAGTGTAGATCTTACTTCAATGTTAGACTACTGAAGTTTTTTATCATGTTAAAGGATTATTGAATGCTCATTTTATTTTTAGTACTCTGCATAGGGTACATGGTACTAGCTATTTGTTGCACTTTTTTTTTTTATTCAGGAAGGATTAGATGAATGTCTCTCAGAGGATGGAGGACACCTTGAGCCATAACTTGGAATTGACTATGACATGTTTAGATCATGAAAAAATTGTACATGATTTGCTAGTATGGATATACTTGGAAATTTATATACACTATAAATTTTAATATAAATAGAAATTTTAGGTGAGGGAAAGATTTATATTTATGTGGTACAAAATATTTCAATTATTAGAATGAGTGTATGACAATTTCCCAACTATGGAAAACTCTTAATTAAATCCTGATTGGTGAGAATTCAATACACCTAATTTTGGCAATTTCAATACTATATTGTCAATATGTGGTTTAACTTGTGTAGATTGGTGAAAATTTATTAACAACTTAGATATAAACTCCATATTAATAAGCTAAGTGAAAACCTGTTTTCAATTTTAAAAGTTTAACATAAATTTGTAGTTGGAGTCGTTTGATCCCTCTCATCATAAGTACAGAGCTAAGACTTATTTAGACTAATTATATTGAATTAAGATTGATTCAAACTAATTATATTGAATTGATTTATTTCATGTATTGATTGTTATTATTATTTATGTGCAATTTATTTATTTTTATTACAACTTGTTATTTAAAAATAAAAAAGTTATTGTATTGAATTGTGAATATTTCATACCAAATGTAAGCATGAATGCTATACAACATAAACAAACTAATATATCAATAAAATATTCTCAAACATTTAGTCAATCTACTAAACAAAAACTTGTATTTATGAACCATACTTCTTCAATTTCTTAACATTTTTTTTGAAATTTTACCAAATTGTTTTTTGATATTATTGTTAAGATCCAACTATGAATGTCTCTTTTAGTTTTATCCAAATTTGTAGAATGAGTTCTTCCAAATTTTCATTTGCTTGATTAGTTTTGCACTTTATTTCTTGAGGAAGAAATTTCATGATTAATCATATGAATTTTATTCTAAGTGGAAGTTATGAGTATTACTTGGTGGTTTTCATTCATCATTTTCTAATGGATAGACTTGGAAAATAGAGTTTAAAAACAATATGTAATCAAATAATAGTTCCTTTTTAATAGTTTGCAAATAAAATATAGTTCTATCAAATTTTGAGCAATTCTCAAATATGATAGAAATTAACCAGAAGTATACAAATTGATATTCAAACATTCCACTCATATAAGCAGCTAAATACACATAAAGTGTTATATTTAAGATATATGTAAATAAATAAATAGGAACCAAGTCACGAATGATGGAATTACTCTTGCACAAATGAACACACACAATCATGAAATTAAAGAATGTGGCTACTATAACAGACATGAAGACGTAGATAGGGGCTTACATGAAAGAAACGAACACCCCCAATCATGAAATCTATGACACATGATGTAGGAGCATCACTCCACCTCAGAACGTGCAAGCTATTCAACACATTGGTGCACATTGAAGGAGGGGAGAGGCGCCAACCCTCTCATTTTCCCCTTGAATTTTAAATTTTAAATGTAATTAATGCAAGAAATGACATAAGGCTTGAGCAGGAGCCAAGTCATGCCTTCGTATAGGCTGTAGATAAGGTCGCCTTAAATGGCTGACAGTAGGAGGGATCTAGATCCGATTCGGACTAGATTTTCCACTCATTGTAATCTGCCTCAATAGATAAGCGTTTTGATGGTGATTAGAGACCACTAGTGTAGCTTAGAGGGAAAGACTCGATGAGTCTCCTCTTGTATAAATATTTGTAACATATGCCCAGTGGAGGTTGTTGAAAGTAGCTGAGAGTTGTTGATAGGAGTTAAGAGAAGAGTCGAGACTCAGTTGCAGTTCGAGCTCATACATTGTAATTGACATTCTAAAATTAATACAAAGGAACATATTTCATTGTTTACAAATTCCTATGTGGTGGATGTTTGTTTATGAATGTCATTTATTCTTGTATGAATTTATGTTGTAGGTGTGTGTTAGTTTCCATATGCAGGGTAAGGATAAAAATTATTTATCTGTGAGTTTTGTTAAACTATTTTGGGTTCTTTAGGCTGTGCAAGGAGTGCAAGACATGGTATTGGAAACTCTGTAGCCAGTGCAAGGAGTGCGAGACATGGTATTGGAAACTCTGTAGCCAGTGCAAGGAGTGTGCATCTGAACTCTTCCAAGTCAGAGAAGAACATGCCAGGAGGGCACACTAGAGCAATTACAACTCGAGGTTGTTGAATACCTTGGAGGAAAGTCTACACATGAGTAGGCGTAGAACATAGTTGTTGAACACTTTGTATAAATTTGCCAGGAGGGTATTGAGTAGGTACAAAGAGTGCACAGAACCAACATGTTCTGAAGTGTTGGAGAGTTTGAGGAAAACCTAGAGGTACTGAACACTCTGAGGGAAAGAAGCTCTGCAAGCATGCATTGAGTGGATGTAGGAGTTTCTTCGGTAAACCCGGAGGATTTCAGGAAGCAGGAGGAAGACCTATGCAAGGAGTGCACCAGGCCAACACTTGGAAAAGTGTTTCAAAAAGTCGTTTGAAGGCTCGGTTGAGCATAAGGAGTGTGAAAGAAATTTAATTCGAAGTTCTGGGAGAAAGGTTGCCAAGAAGGCACCACATGGTTAAGACTCGGAGGAGATTCAAGTGCAAGTCTGCAAAGAAAGCACAAGGAGTGTGTAGAAGAGAACTTATTTCAATTCCCAAAGCTCAGAAGGGAAAGCACTATCGAGACCCAACAATTGGGTTCACAGGAGGAATATCAAAGGCCCCAATCTTTTTTAATTAGACGTTTTTCCCAATTTCGGGAGGAAGCCAAAGCTTAAGTGGAGGAGCTACAACAACCGACAGATCAACTGCAGGAGGAGAGATCTAGACTATCATATCAAAGTTCAGATATCGACAGGAGAATGGGGTAATGAAGTCTTGAAGTGAAGCAGGGTCGCCCATCGTCTGGAAGGACATGTAGCAAGAGATCTGGAAGTCCAGAGAAATTGTTCTCCGAGAGTTTTCAGTTGAATGGAGTGCAAGATATCTGAAGCTATGAAGCTCAGAGTGGATCCTGAACATTGGTTTTCAGGAGATAGGAGGTGACAGATCATAGAGTCTAGGAGATAGAGTTCCAGAACGTTTGTGCAGAGTAAAGAACAATCTTCACAAAGTCACGAAGAGCGAAGTGAATCTGGACCATTGGATCCATAAGGACATGTGGTGGAGATATGTGTGTTTCAGAGGAAAGGTACTCCGGAAGAAAGAGGAGAGTAGTGTGGGAGGAACTCCTGAAGGAGGAGTCTAAAGCAGATGACAACCGTTGGTTGTGGGAGAGATGTGGACCATAGATCAGGTCTCGGGTAAATTCGTTGATTCGGAGATCGAAAAAAGGGGAGTAAGATAATCACAAAAGATTTGAAGCATGGAGTTGCGAAGAGGACTGGCTCGAGGTCATAATTGGGGTCATGTGGAGAAGAATAGGTCTATCTTAGGGAGCTAGCACCCGTTACTCAAATTTTGAGAAGAGAACAAGGGCTTAGAAGGAGCCCGTGAGTCTCACAAGACCTGTGCCTATGAAGAAAAAGGGGCTTGTGTAAAATGATTTGTGGGGATAGCAGGGTCTCGAAGAGTCAATCCGACTTAGGTGTTTGAAGATCCAAGACTGAGAGGTCGTGCAACCCCCAAGAGGGGTGGGTGGTTGCACCAAGTGGCATCAAAGCTGAAATTTGCTTGTAGACACCAGGAAAAGGGACATAAGGCAGTCTGACTACATCAAGTAGTATCATAATATTGATTTCATATGTAGAAAATAGGTGAAGGGAGACAAAGTGTGATGCTCTGTAAATACTGTTGCAAGGTGTGCGATAGATGTTAGACAACCAGGTGGGCTAAAGGTGAAGCAAGAAAAGATGGTTACTGAAGGCCATAAGCGTGGTCAGAGAGAAGACCGCCAACAAAAAGGCAAAGCAAAAATTGACAAGGAGCTCAGTGAAGTCCGAGCAGAAATGGAGGTATGAATGGCCTATGAAAAGGAAAGTAAAATGGACAGTTAAGAAGTTGTTGGCCAAAAGGCAACAACAAGTGTTGAGGAGGTGGATGAGGCATGATGAAAACCTCATTGATGAGAGAAATAGATCAGGCATAGATATTCTAGATTGATAGGAGGGCAATGAGAAGAGATCATTTGATATCATAAACTACCAGGAGGGTAGAGGAGAAACCCCAATTTTCCAGGTGGGCAAGGGAGAAGAGATGAACTCAGTTGAGAATTCATATCAGCAAGGGGTGTTGATAGATCAAAAAGAGGTAGAAGAAAGGCCTCATTCATATGAATATTCATGTGGAGTTGTAGACCATGTGAATGAAGATGATGAGAAGTTAAATACTTCCATTGTCAAAGAGGAAGGTCAAAGGTGCATGATGATCATTGGAGGAATTGAAATATTCCTACCAAGCAACCAAGAAGAGCCTAACATATGTGTTGCAGATGCAACAGTAGAAGGACAACCAATTGAGACTATCATGGGTGAGAAGGAGCAGATACTGAAGTCTTCCCTAGAAGAGGAAGGAGAGCATTCAGATGACATTCTCACTCCATGGGAGATGGAGTTGAAGTTTCTGGAGGATTCGTTGGACAATCCAAAACCAGAGAAGAACTGCTAGGGTGAAATCATAAAAATATATGGAGCACAATGATAACATGAGGAGCAGCTGGAAGAAGCTGGAGATGTACCGGTAGAGAAACTGACAGAAGTCAACCTGTCAAAGGAGATGGCTGAGAAATAACTCAGTAAGGAGCCTGAAGAATTGGATTTTGTAGTAGAGTGGCAAGTCAAGGCTACAAAGGATGGAGACAACATGGGATATAAAGACAATATTCCCTTTGATGTGTATAAGGAAGAGGAGTTCTAGCCAAGAAGACTGCATAAGGGAATCCATCCAGTAGAGCAGCTGGAAGAGGTGATACATGAGATAAGGGAGTTGATGTTGAAGTCAAAAAAAGAAGTTGTCAGCAAAGAGAAGTTGAACAGAGGAGGACCTGCATGAGTAGCAGGGTAGCAAGAACAAGAGAAAAGTAGAGGAGCAGGAGGACAACTCTAGGGGAAAGTTTGGGATCTAGGGGTATTTCAACAACGGAGTGGAGGATCTCATGAGAAGGATTTCATGATTTTACCAATAGTGGAGTATGCTGCAGGAGCATCACTCCACCTCAACACACACTAGATATTCAACACATTGGTTCACATTCAAGGAGGGGAGAGGTGCCAATCCTCTCATTTTCCCCTCGAATTTAAAATTTAAAATGTAATTAATGCAAGTAAATGATGTAAGGATTGAGAAGATCCAAGTCATGCCTTCGTACAGGCTGTAGATAAGGTCTTATTAAATGGTTGACAATAGGAGGGATCAAGATCCGATTCGGACTAGATTTTCCACTCATTATAATCTGCCTCACTAGATAGGCATTTTGATGGTTATTAGACACCACTAGTGTAGCTTGGAGGGAAATACTCGATGAGTCTCCTCTTGTATAAATCTTTGTAACATATTCCCAGTGGAGGTTATTGAAAGTAGCTAAGAGTTTTTGATAGGAGTTGAGAGAAGATCCGAGACTCAGTTGCAGTCTGAGCTCATACATTGTAATTGAAATTCTGATATTAATACAAAGGAATAGATTTCATTGTTTACAAATTCCTATGTGGTGGATGTTTGTTTATGAATTTCATTTATGTTTGTATGAATTTATGTTGTAGGTGTGTGTTAGTTTCCATCTGCAGGGTAAGGATATAAATTCTCTATATGTGAGTTTTGTTAAATTGTTTTGGGTTCTTTAGGTTGTGCAAGGAGTGCACAATAGTGTATTGGAAACTCTGTAGCTAGTGAAAGGACTGTGCATATGAACTCTTTCAAGTCATAGAAGAACATGCCAGGAGGGCACACCAGAGAAATTACAACTTGAGGTTGTTGAATACCTTGGAGGATAGTCTATGCAAGAGTAGGCATAGCACAGAGTTGTTGAACACTATGTAGAACTTTGCCATGAGGGAATTGAATAGGTGCAAGGAGTGCATAGAACCAACATGTTTTGAAGTGTTGGAGAGTTTGAGGAAAACCCAGAGTTACTAAACACTCTAAGGGAAAGAAGATCTGTAAGCGTGCATTGAGAGGATGTAAGAGTTTCGTCAGTAAACCTGAAGTATATTAGGAAGCAGGAGGAAGACCTGTGCAAGGAGTGCACCAGGAAAACACTTGGAAAAGTGTTGCAAAAATCAGTCTGAAGTCTCGGTCAAGCGCATGGAGTGCGTAATAACTTTAATTCGAAGTTCCAGGAGAAAGGTTGTCAAGAAGGCACACCACACGATTAAGACTCGGAGGAGATTCAAGTGAAAGTTTGCATAGAAAGTAGAAGGAGTGCACAGAAGTGGAATTATTCCAAGTCCCAAAGCTCAGGAGGGAAAGCACTGTCGAAACCCAACAATCAGGTTCACAAGAGGAATATCAAAGGCTGTAGCCTTTGGTATTTAGACATTTTTCTCGATTTTGGGAGGAAGCCAAAGATTAAGTAGAGAATCTACAACAACCGACAGATCATCTATAGGAGGAGAGATTTGGACCATCATATTAGAGTCCAGAAATTGAAATGAGAATGAGGTAGTGAAGTCCCAGAGTCCCGAAATGACGTAGGGCCACCCATCATCTGGAAGGACAGGTAGCAAGAGATCTGGAAGTCCGTAGAAATAATTCTCTGGGAGTTTTCAGTTGAGTGGAGTGCAAGATTGTCGAAGCTCTGAATCTCGAAGCAGATCCTGAACATTGGTTGTTAGGAGATAGGAGGTGACATCTCAGAGAGTCAGGGAGATAGAGTTCTGGAAGGTTTGTGTAGAGCAAAGAAAAATCTTCGTGAAGTCATGAAGAGCGAAGTAAATCTGGACCGTTGGATCTAGAAGGACATGTGGCAGAGATCCATGTGTTTCATAGGAAAGTCACTCTGGAAGAAAGAGAAGAGAAGTGTGGGAGCAACTCCTGAAGGTAGAGTTTGAAGTAGATCACAACCGTTGGTTGTGGGAGAGATGTGGACCATAGATTGGGTCCTGGGTAAATTCATCGATTCAGAGATCGGGAAAATGGGAGTAAGCTACTTGCAAAATATCTGAAGTGTGGAGTTGTGAAGAGGACTAGCCCGAGGTCATCACCACGGTCATGTGGAGAAGAGAGGCCTAGAGTAGGAAGCTAGTGCTTGTCACTCAAATTTTAAGAAGAGAACATGGGCTTAGCAGAAGTTTGCGGGTCTCACAAGACCTGTGCCTGTGAAGAAAAAGGGGCCTATGTAAAATTATTTTTGGGGCTAGCAGGGTCCCAAAGAGTCGATCTGACTCAAGTATTTGAAGATCCAAGACTAGGAGGTCACGCAACCCCTAGGAGGGGTGGGGGGCTGCATCAACACATAAGAACAATAGATGTCGAGGAGCTTACATTGACCTTGTGGTTGGGTAGTTTTCTTAATATTAGTTCTATATATGTTAATGTTTATAATTTTTTTGGAGTTATAGATAACCTTTGATTTTGAATTTTTTAATAAGGTGGATATATATTTTATGTGTTTTGAATTTTGTATTTTTTTAAAAGTATTATATATTCGTTTCATTTAATCACATATTAGGTATCTCCTTCATAGTGGATTTTTAAAAAGAGTTTTTGAGCATAAGAAAGATTCTAAAGTTAAAGTTGAGATTTCAAAACTACTAAAAATTGATAATATCATAGCCAAAAAAGTTTCATTTTTTTTTTAAATCCTTATGCACATTATCTTAAATTTAAAAAAAAAAAATAAAAAAATCAGTAAAAGTGATTAAGAAAAAGTTAGACTCTATTTTTTTTAATTTTTTATGTAGTTTGGTTCTAATGTTGTTTTGTGTATTAAAATTGTAATATTATTAATATTGTAGTGGTTTGGATGTTTTGATTTGTAATTATTTTTTGTATGATTTTGTTAACAATTTTAATGAAGATATTGATGATGAGATCAACTTTTAGATATTAAAGAAAAAATGATTACAAATCCATTAATTTTCTTTAATATTTGTTTAATTATAATTTCAAAGATTGCAGATAAGTTTTTCTAAATATTTTTATCTTTGAAATATTTACAAATGATCTTATTGTGTTTCATATTATCATAGTTAAGTACTCTTTGAATTTGGAGATGATTTTTTTAGGATTTTGATTTTGAATGGAGGAAAAATCTAGTTTAAATTTTTACACTTAAAAACATTTACAAACTAACATTAAATTATAAGTGTTTACATGTATTAATTATTATGCTTAACGATATATATATATATNGTGGAAGTCTAATGAAACAAAATGCATTTACTTTATTGTTGAAATTATCTAAACAACATGGAATGAGTTGTTCCTAAACCTTATTTCATAATTAAACAATTATTACAAAAATTAGAAATGACACTCTTTTGGGGCCTTTCTCAATTTTAAGAAAATTAAATCATAGAGGAAAAGTTTTTGGAGTGAAAAACTTTGATCCATCTCATTCAAAATGGAATTATTTGGGTGAAATAGTGGCGTCAAGAGGAATGAATTTGGATATTTCATTTCCTTTCAAAAACCATTTTGCACATGTTATTTTCATGTTATATGAAGGGAGAAATATTTTGCAAAGTATAAAATGAATAAAATACACACACACACACACACACACACACACACACACACATCTATGAACAAACTCTCATTAGCTCCATAGTGAGATAGAGCCTTGGAAAATTGCTTAAACATCATGGGTAAAACAAATTTGTCAAATGACCTTAGTACACCCACATTAAATCACAATTTCAAAATATTTGTTACAATACCGACCTTCAACTAAAATTTTAAAGAAAACCAAGTTATTCCTTAACTTTATTAAGGTTCAATAAACCAAATTAACCTGAGTAGAAGTTCATCATAATCATCATCATCATCATCATCATCATCATCATCATCATCTCTCTCTCTCTCTCTCTCTCTCTCTCTCTCTCTCATGCGCGTGCGCGCGCGCACACACACACATACCAAGTTAGTCAATGACCAATTTTATAAAACACCTTGTTTCTTTATGTGTATCAATTGGCATCAAATAAATATTAGTATATCAAGCCCGTAAATATGTAATTTAATATCAAAAGCATAAATTTATAAAATTTATGTTTAACCTACTATTCTTATGTCTCTTCATTAATATCCAAGTATCTTTATAATATCTCATTTTTTATATTTTCTACAGGTGTTTTAGTGATATTTTATACATGTGTTTTAGTTCATATTTATTATGGTAATTATAGGTATTGTTTAATATGTTCAAGGATCAATTTGGTAAATTATAATTATTTGTAGAAATGGACATATCAATTAGAAAATTTACTCTTAAAGTACATTGATGTGAACATTAGAAACTCCTTAATAATTGTTATATCAATTAATTGCAAATTATTCCCCCATCTTGTAATATCTCATGGTTTATTGAGCATGGAAAACACAGGAGACTAGATGTAAGTTTTAGAGAAATTTGTTGAAATGACCACCCCTTAATCATGGAATCTACACTAAATTAATCCCTCTTCGTTATTAAAGGGAAATGTAAAAACTTGAGAATTTGATCTAGATTGTATAATGTAATAAATGAAACACACAAAGAAATATAGAAGAGAGCAGAATAATACAGTGAAAATCCAACTTCTATTAATGAATAAAATAATAGAATATTGTAGAACACAAATCGACTACAATGGTGGTAGAATATCTCTAAAGACAGAGAGATGGAAGCTACACTCATTCACAAAAATACAATACAAGAGGCTGAAAGGATGAAATTTTAACATAAATCAAGAACCCTAGAGGTACAAAACCATAAACCTAGGAGGCGAAGCACCAAAAGATGTTTTGAAATACCAAAACATATTTTTGGGTGTTAGTTTCTACATCAACTTTACGAGAACATAACTTCACATACAATACCCATTTTGCATGCATATTAGCTTGTTGAAAATCTCTAATAGAGGAAAATAATAAAATAGTATGGCATGGCTTTATTAAAGAAAAATCCAGGCTAGCATTGCTTGTCCAAAAATCTTATTAGGGGACTTAGAATGGACCTAGAAGTTTAGGAACCCAAAAATCATAACAAAACTTCCTTGATGGAGAACCATGTTGATTTAGTGTAAGAGGTGTGTGTCCACCGATATCCATTTGGATTAGTCCTTCCCCTTTAGGAATCAATATATGGGGAAAATTATGTTGAATATGGATCTGGGTGAGACATTTTTCCTTGCTAAATAAGTTGACTTGCTTTGACAACCCAATAGAGTTTTATGTTTTGCTAGCTAGTTCCTTTCATTTCGATGTCCATGATTTGATACACCATAGCTTGCTCAATGCAGTCAGTATTGAGTTTTATAGGATACAATTTCTCAACCACCTTCGAGGTGTCCAACAAAGGTGGTAAATATGGTCGAAGAAACTCCAGATTAAATATTAGGTGTAATCCAAGGAAATGATGAATACTTGATTCGAAATCATTTTCACCCATAACCTTTATGATGGTGTAAGACCCATATAACAGTCGTATGAGATTCTCGTGGGGAACCGTGAGGAACTCTTTCTACAAATGAAACCATACCTTGTCACCAACCTGAAACTTGTGTGGAACCCAATGTTGGTAATGTCACTACTTGTAATTGGCATTGACCTTCTGCAATATATCATGAACCTAATGTTGGAGGTGTTGGATCCGTTCAACAAATTTAGATGCTTTGTCTGCCTTAGCCTGAGTATGGAAAGACTTTGTGAGTGAAGATGGATTGGGAAGAGATACATCAATGGAGGTGAATGGATGGAATGCCAAGCATACCTAAAAGGGTTGTGGACAATAGAGTTGTGGAGGGATCTGTTATATCTATGTTGAACATAAGGAAAACTCTCATCCCATGCTTGGAATTGTATATGCACATGATATGCACAATCATCATGTTGATCACTTCTGTTTCCCATTTGTTTGGGGGGTGAAAGGCAGTCAAATTGGTCAACTTGGTGTCCATCAGAGACCATAGGGTAGAACAGAAGGTACGAAGGAACCTGTTATCCCTATATTAAACAATGGTATGTGGTATCCCAAAATAGAACAAAAACATGGCCCAAATAGAACAAGAGCACATTCTGGATATATAAGTCTATAACTTGTTTTCTTGCACTCGGTGTTTGATACATAGTAGAAAAGTCGGAGTTATTTTTAATAATTGTGTCCTCTTGGAGGTTTTTTTCCCACAGGAGTTAATAACTATGGTTAGTGCCACAACCGAGGGACGATTAAGGCAGTATGCAACACAATTTGTGTTATTCTTCTTTTACGTAATATTCAAGTGGAATTTTTGTAGGTATGTGGACCACTTTTGATGGCAGTCATTCTGCAACTTTTCTTATGTTTACATGAATTGTAAAGGATTGTGATCAGTGTGGACGATTGTTTCCTTTCCCAAAATATAATGCTTTCATTGTTGGCATGTTGCAAAATGGAGTACATGTCCTTGTCATAGGTGTGATATATAGGAATAGCATCAGATAAAGTCTCATTTTTATAGGACAATGAATGCCCATGTTGGGTGAGAACTGCACCAATAGGATATTCAGAGGAATATGTGTCAATATCAAATGGTTGTTGTAGGCATGGAAACATGAGGATTGGTGTAGAGTATAGGTAGTGCTTCATATCCTGGAATGGTTTCTGCTATGATTCAAACTAGGAAAACTTGGATTTAGCTCCACCTTTGGTAACTTGACTTACAGGCCAAGCGATATGAGAGAACCCTAGCATGAACCTACAGTATAATTTGGTAAGTCCCAAGAAGGTGTGAAGCTCTTTCAGATTTGTTGGGGCTAGCCAATAAAGGATGAATTTGATCTTTTCTGGGTCCACATGCATCCCATGTTCATCCACGATGTATCTCAAGTATTGGATTCTATATGAGCATTTCTCCTGATTGGAATATAACTTCTGTTGTCGTAGAGTGCTCAGTACCTGTTGAATGTGTTGAAAATGTTCTACAAAGGTCCAAGTAAAGATGAGAATCTCATCCAAATATATGATCACAAAAGAGTTTGTGAATGGTTGTAGGATATCATCTATCATTCTCATGAATGTCCTTGGGGAATTAGTCAAGACAAAAGGAATGACCAGCCACTCAAAAAGGAATTATTTAGATTTGAAGGTTGCCTTCCATACATGAGTTTGTTCGATTGGAACTTGGTGGTGTCCTAACTTCAAATCAATCTTGCTAAAGAACATTGCACTCTTAATCTAGTCAAGAATATAGTCAATTTGGAGGATTGGGTATTGGATCTTGACAATGATTTTGTTTAGGGATTTGTAATCAATACAAAGTCACTATGTCTCGTCCTTCTTCTATACCAACACAATCAGGCTTTCAAAAGGTGAGTAGCTCGATCAAATGTGTCCCTTTTTTATGAGCTCATGAATTTGATTCTTTCTTTACTCAGTATCTATAAGGGAGCATATGTATATGGGACCATTGGGTAAGGGACACCCAAGTATCAATTCAATGGGATGTTTGACCTAAAAATGCAGAGGCACCCCTACAGGTGAGGTGAATATGGTATATATATTCCTCTACCACCTTGTCCATATGCTTTGTGTAGAGATACCTTGTGTTGAAGTTGTGGTGGTCACATTGATATTTCACTCACCTTCTAACCAAACCATGAAGCACAAAACTTTGCAATATATGAGAGTACCTTTTGGAATTGTTTTGTCGATATCAATGAAATTTTAATAGTCAGAGCTACCTCTGGTGCCCTATAGGAATGACCTACCAAGTTAACAATGACACTATAGGGACAATATTTGTAAATAGCATGACATTTCCACATATAAGGTTGTATTAAAAGTACATCACAAAATTCAAGTGGGGAAACATCACACAGTACCTCATCTTTGAAGGGCTTAATCTCATAGGATAGGAAGCACTGATGGCCTATGTGAAGGTCTCATCCCTAGCTCAATAAAATGATGATGTTTTGTTGGCGGTGTGGCATTGTTAACATCTTAAATCTTTTGATAACGTCAACTAATATCAAGTTCTTCTAGATTCCACTATCAACAATGAAATGTAGTGGGTTCCCTTTCAACCACATATAAGAATGGAAGAGGCACTCCCCATCCTCAAACTCCTCTAACTCGTCTGGTTGTATATTCATAGTTACAATGGAAGCATTGTGTTCTACATCAATAATCCAGTTTCCTTTATCCTATTCTGAATCAAATTTTGAGTCAGGGTCTAACTCTATTTCTTTAATCTTGGCCAACAATGATTATTTTGAGCAGCATTCATCAGTGTTGTTCCAGGGACTCTTGTGGAAATTACAACATTTTCCAGTTTCCTTCTTCGACTTATCATTACCTTTATTTTCCTTCAGCTTGGACTATTTGTCGCACAGTTAGATCTCTCTACTATGTCCCGTGTTCTGTGAGTTAGGTCCTCCTTTACCATACTTATGTTGTATTAGATTTGCAGACCCAAACTTCCTCTTATTCTACTACTTAAATTTTTGCTCAATTTTGATATCATATCGATAAGCAGATCTCAGTGAGGAGATATCTAAGAAATGCATGTCTTCTTGGATGTACTTATGTAGGCCACTACAGTATTTCAAAACTAGGTTCCACTCAGAGTCTCTAATACCTAGCTTTGAGTGTGGGGTATGGGAGATGTTGGTTTACTCTAACACCATATCATTTCTCTCCTGATGTTGAGTCATCCATCTTGTATACTCATCATCATAGTTTCCAAAAGGATATAATTCCTCTTTGAGGGTATCAACAAAGGTTTCCCAAGTGGTTCTTGTTCTAAATGTTATAGACTCATCTTTGCTATGTCTCTCCCAGTAACCTTCCCACCAATATTTGACATGGCGAAGGGCTTTAAGGAGTGCAAAGGTGATATTTTCATTGTCAAAAAAAAATTGAATAGAGTAATAACCCTCTAAAATATTTAACCATTTCTCCAAATAATCTACATCTATTTGGACTTCAAATAAAGGGATACCAAATTTAAATTGTACCTTGAAGGGTGTCACACCTTCGAAATGGATTCTTGTTGAAGGTGCTTTGCCTGTCATTGGTATTCATTGAAGGATTTGGGTGAATTTGTCCATCATCTTGTTCCCCTGTCACGCGAGGGATCCCTCAAGCAACATATTGATATGATCTCCTACTTCATTAGTACAAGGTAACAAAACATTATCTTCAAGAGAATAATGAAATCCTACAATAGGAGGTGGACAAAACTAGGTGTTTTATAGAAACACCAAATCAAAGAGTTGAAGAGTTGGAGACTGCTCTATATTCTCTCAACAATCATCTTGAATTCACTTTGCAAGTGAGTTCACTTGTTTTATAAAATGGAAAATCAAAATGGTATGGTTCTCTATAAAATAGAAATCCAAATCCTAACCATGTGCATGGAAGTAAAAATGGAAAACCAAATGGTTTGATAGAAAATGGAAAACCAATTATGCATGAAAGTCAAAATGGAAAACCAATCGGTGTTTTCAAAAATACTAAACCAAAATCTGATGTTCTTATTGAAAAGAGAACAACAAATGGATTTCTCGAGAAGGAAACACCACCAAAGCCAGTGCAGGAAAAATGAACATTAGCAAAATTGGTGTCTAAAAACCAAACACCATCAGATTTTTTGCCTGAAATTGAACGAAAAAAAAAGAAGGTGGCTAGAAAGAGAACACCAAAGAAACTTTATGGAAATAAATCCCCAAATATTGGGCTTGGAAAACCATGGCGGTGAAAATAGATCTATTTTTAGAGTTGGAATTTTATGATCAAGATCAATAATAAAGGCCAATATGTATAGTGTAATGTAGAGGTAGTAATTTTTTTTATGCTTCTACTTGTTTTATGCAGTGCCATTGTGATTCAAAACCTTTCTATGGTTTCTTATACTACATTCTTCAATATTAGAGAAATCTTGTAATCATTGGCCGAGTTTGTCTATGTTTTCCAATACCACTTGTGACCATAATACGAGATGTTGGGTAGATTTGTCATAAATTAAATATTTGTCATTTATGATTCCTGATTATTAGAGGAATGCTACTCCGATTTAATCCTTTTGGGGTTTATTATTAGAAAAATTAATATAAGCATGATATTGGAAATTAAATATTTTCAAGGTTGATGGACAAAGTTGAAATTGAAAGGGTATGCCATGGATAATGGTATAGTTATCAATTTTTCCAAAGAGATGGTAAAACTATAACACAGTTCAACCTTGTTCATTTGAAGGAATTTTTTTAACTCTGAGTGTGAGGATGCAAATATTTTTTACATGTAAATGTTAAAATGGTCATAAAATGGCTATATAAAAATGCAAAAAGGTTTACTTGTAAAGTAAGCATGAGGTTGAATATTAGATGAACGATGATCAGGTCCATCTATGATTTCATAGACACCATAAAATGAGTTCTTTTGTTAGAAAATATCTCCTAATGATTATAAATATTAAAATCATTTTTTAATTAGCAAGCCTCACTATATATACTTTAGGATATATATCACATCCTTAAAGTTTTCTCGGCTTCTTATATTTAATGACTAGATGAAACTACTGAAAAATCACAATGAATTGCAATGTCTAGTTTGTTGAAGATTACTCTAGGCCTACAAATACTGTAGTGGCTAGTGATCAATGTGGACAACAATATCATTTCCCATTAGATCGTGCTTCCACTTGTTAACAAATTGAACTAGAGCATAGGTTTCCTTATCATATATAGGGTAGTTTAGGACCCTTACATGAAACATCTCATAATGATATCATATCGACTTACCTCCTTGCATAAATGTTGCTCTCATAGCATATCCACTTGCATTTGTATCAACTTCAAAGGAAATATATAAGTTAGGAAACATGGGAACTGGTGCTTGACTAATATTCCATTTTATCTCATTGGAATCTTCATGTTGATTCTTTCCCCACTAGAAACTCTTACCATTGGTTGTGATAGAATGGAGTGGAGAAGCTACAACTAAAAAGGATGTTGTGAACTTCTATAGGTATTGTGATACCCCAAAAAATATCCTAACTTTAGTGACATTAGTAGTAATTGGCCACTTAACTATGACCTCCATATTTGTGGGATGTATCTTGAGTTTCCCTCCACTGATCACGTACCATAAATACACCAATGAATCCCAAGCAAACTCACATTTCTCAAGGGTAGACAACAATTGAATCCTTTTCATATTTTCTAACACTTTCATGAGATGTGAGATGTTCTCTTCCCATATAGAGCTATAGACTAATACATCATCCAAACACACCATTACAAATTAATCTAAATAGGGACACAATAAATTATTCATCAATTGCATAAATGTAGTTGGTGCATTACATAAACTAAAAGGAACGAACAACCATTCATATAGACCTTGCATTATTTTGAAGGTTCTCTTATGAGTGTCTTTTTCTTTAACATGTACTTAGTGGTATCCCAATTTGTTATCCAACTTTATGAAGTACTTGGCATGATACAACTGATATACCAAATCATCGATCCTAGGAAGAGGGTGCCAATTCTTGAGTGTGATCTTGTTTAAATATCTATAGTATATGCACACTCACTAAGTCCCATCCTTATTGGGTAGTATGATGATAGGTGACCCACAAAGTGAAGTACTTGGTTGAATTAATCCATTCTCTAGTTTCTACTACAACGATTTGTTCACTTCATCTGCTTCCATAAAAGGCTATCTATATAACCCGATATTTGGTAATGGGAATTTAGGAAACAACTGTATCTCGTGCTCCAATTCCCTCTTAGGTGGTAGCCATTTAGGATCCTAGAAAAATCATTTGTATGCCTACAACAACTTTCCAACTAATGTTTCTTCTCTTTGGTAAATCCCTCTATGGATTCCTTTAATCTTATTGATTCATCACCTGGTTGATTCTCTCTTAAGAAAATAAAGACATAGTTCTTACTATAACTGATCAAATTTTTGGGTTGGTTGACACTTACCAAAGATATCGTTGATTTACCTTTTTGCACATTGGTGATGAAAGAATTCCCATACATGATAAGGCGATACTAGTTTTCTCTCATCATGAATATTGTATCCCTTGTATACATGTAGGGGCTCCCAAAAGCTACACAACACATGTCAAGGAGTACTACATCTAAATCCACTTCATTAATAAAATATACCCTTATAGAAAACTGGATCTTACACTATTTAGTGACTTTAATATCCACATGCTTATTCACCCATTCCAATGGATAGGGCTTGGATGATCACGAACCTCCAACCCAATATTGCTAACCAGATCATCTTCTATAAGGTTGGCATGTGAACCAAAATTGAATAGAGAATCTACCTTGGTATTTTTGACCTAGATATTAATATGGAATATTTTTTTCATCTCCTTAATGTAAGATTAAACCACACTCCAAGTTTTAATTGTGAGTAAGAAATACTACACTAGTTAATTTCAAAAGAAAGATAGGAGAGAGAAAAATAGAATCAATATTCACACATAAGAGACTAAGAAAGCAACTTGAATCACATTGTATTAATCCTTTATGATGAATACAAAATATAGAAATTTTCACAAGAGGAGCAATGTGCACTAGGTTAGGGTTTCCATGTGCATGCTCAAGTAAAAAAATAAATAAACTCCCTCTTAGTATCAATTAACTAGCCATAAGTCGAGTTAGCTAGTCATAAATGGAATTAGCCACACATAAGTGAGAACTCATGCATACAAATAATGCATGTATAACTAGACTTCATGAATAATAATGGAACTGAATACTTAAGGAGAAGTCTACACCTATCTAGGAGAATAATATTCCAACTCAAGTGCGCTCTCTAGCCATGAAATATGAATTATCTCCTAAAATCAAGGAATGAAGCGCAATTCCTCCTAGAAAATAGGAATTTTCCTAATGGTGTTTTATGAGCCCATGGTATTGGAAACCCATGGTATTATATAGGAAACCATTAGCTAAAAATAGACCTACTATAAATAGCAGTCCTCTTGCGAAAGTGGAAAAATGAAAAAAATGAGTATGTCATTGAGTATGTACCTCAACACCCCGCATGAAACACAATCAGGGTGTGAAAAATGATGAGTATCGACAATATGAATCCATGTTAGGTACTCATTTACAAGTATAGATGCATAAATAGAAGTAAGGTAAAGAGGGAAAACCCATTGGGAACAAAAAATAAAGTTACCAACTTAACGAGAACTCTACAAAGTTATCATTTTTGGGGGAGTCACATTTTTTACCTCATTTTAAAAAATTGTGCTACCGGTAGCACACCCCATCCATTTTTAGGTTGTTTTTTTATATTTTAAATCTTCTTATCCATAATGTATCAACATTGTTTTTTTAAATGCTTATTTTTTCAACTATTTTCAAAATTTTCAATTTTTTTTTCAATGGTGTTTTTAATCATTTTTTCATTCTTCAAATGTTGTATACCTTTCATTTTTTTGAAATTAATATTTTTCATATAATTGCGTCTCTTTAATTAATTTACGGGTCCATACTTTTTAAATATAGTGTAAAATATCATTTTTAACACATTTTTTTACCTTTACTTCAATACATAGAAAATAATTGTAGTTAAATAACACTATTTTAAAATATTTAGCAAACAAATATACATTTTAATGCCATATATAATTAAAAAACCTATACATTTTGGAACCTATCCATTTATACTAACATGTCAAATAAAGAATTTTTATGGACATAATTGAACAAAAAAAGTTCAAAAAATTAACATTTTTTTTTCCATATTTTTATACATTTGAAGTAAAAAAATGACAACATTTAATGACATTTTCCCTCCCTAGTATAGTGATTCACATACAAATAAAATTAAAAATAAAATAATAAAAAATATTCATCATAAAACAACAATAGATACTCATTCATTCTTATTTTAAAATCTAAAAGTCAAAACATTACAATTATAGCTCATAAAAAAATTGAAAAATTGAGCATCATTTTCAAGGGCATCCTAAAACTAATCAAAAATATTATATATCCCAAATTCATCATTCTCAACAAACACATCATCATCTTCTTGGACATCATTTTGTGCTTCCATTGTGTCATTTTTCTCTTTCAATGGGTCTTTGATATCCACAAGTTCTCCAAAGTGATCATTTGCAATCAATCCCCCTAATGGTACTTGAGGTTCTTTTGAAATTTTTTCCACCTTTGATTCATTAAAATATCCTTCCCTCAAGCCAACTTCTTGCATTTCATCTAGAAGAGATGGAATAACATTACTTCTTTGTTGAATAAAACTGCACTGTAGTGGGTCACTTTCAATGGCTATGCAATTTCTTCCTTTCTGTAAGAAACACGCTAGTGTTATACCTAATCACCAAACACAAAATAAATAATTAAGTTAAATAATGTAAAAATACATAAATTAAAAATAATAAAGATTGAAGTATGATTTCATAAATGTTACATCATAAATATTACCTGAACCCGAGAACAAATCCAAAACCCAATCTCCTTCATTTGAAAATGTATCTATAAAATAATTAATTAGTGCTTGTGGTTTTTGATAAATGTTAACAATTTCTCCTTTCAAATCTTTTTCCTCATATGTTAGCTTTCTGACCACAACATTGTAAACCAATAAACTACTAGGCTTCCCTCCATCCTTTACATTGGCAAGAATATAATTATAAGAATCATCTTTTGTCCAGCTTGCAAGATGTATACTCTCAATATCACATGTAAATGGTTCTCTATTGGAGATCTAAATATTAGGCCTGTGCCTATAACAAAAATAAGTGCAAATTCGATTAACTTGTGAATTAATAAAAATTATTTCTAATCTTAATAGCTAAACATACACTTTAAATATCTTACCAAACGAGTTGTATCCTTGTCTTTTCTTTTCCCTTGAAGCTTGATTGTATTAATCCTTGTTGTGTGTTTGAATGAAAAACCAGAAATCTCAAAAATGGTGATGTTGTGACTTCCATAAATCCCATAACCACTTTATTGAATGCTTGGTAATTATAAGGCTCACTATCATATCCAATGTTTTGGATATTATAACCATGAGGGATATCCACATTAACTAGGGAGTATTCTTTTTTAGGAACAATATTTTCATATTTTCACAATCACCTATTATCATTTTATATTGAAAAATGTCGAGCCCATTCCAAATGTAGTGATCAAGGGTATCATCAAGTTCAACATTTTGAACACATCTCCTTCTTTCTCTTTCAAACTTCGCTTTTTGAATAAATTTTTTGAAGGTTTCAAGTACTCCATTTGCATTCTTCTTTGGAATTTTTAATGAAACAAAAAAACACATAGTTATATTTCTATAACTAAAATAGAAATAAATTAACCTGCAAATGAATAATATGAATGTAATAAATCAACATACATTTTTTAATGCAACAAAAAATTGTTTCAATTTTGTTGTAGAGCTTGAATCTGGATAGTTGAGTCTAACATCATCCCAACTCTCTTCATCCAACATCTTAACCATTTCCTCTTGTATTCTCATATACGCCTTGTGACTGAATAAAAAATAATAATTTTATAATGATATATATAATAAAATACTTAGAACATTGATCTGTTAAACTGAAAAAAAAAAAAAAAAATTATAATCCTAACATTAATAAAAACAACTCAACCAACTTACTTTTTAAATTAATCACACATTTCTTCCATTGATAAATCACCTGACCTTACATGTGATAATATAGCTATGATAATTTTCTCATCCTTCACTCCTTGTATCGTTCTCCAAGGTGTTATAGTCATATCTTCTGAGAGATTCTTGATTTCAGGACATGTCTTACTTGTGCTACATATTAAGGCTTTATCCTTCTTAATTCTCTGATTTTTTATGCCAATATTTTCCCATAGGATGAAGATATCATATATCAAATCTCATACCTATCCATTTCTAAATCCCAATTGAAAATAACTATCCAAATCTATGAATACATCACTTCCTTTGCGATTTTTTTCTTTTGCATTTTGCTCATCAATTGGGAAGCCTATTTCCATACAACATTGCTTCTAAAACTTTGCATCATGATTTTATCTCTCCCCACCACATATTTCATAAAACTCATTATGGATAAATCTCACCCTTTGAATGAAAGTCATGGACATCCTGTATTCATTATCTGTGTTATGATCCCATGCCAGTAACTTTGCTTTTACATCTGTTAAACCAACATAAATTATACATTTGATTGTCTTAAAAAGAGGGTTATTGAGATATTATTGCATCAATTCTTTTTTGGCCTCTGTAGAATCATTTCCTCCAATCACGTAATATTTGTAGTAAAAATAGTTTGATCTATCAAATCCATTCCTACTAGGAACTTCCATTGGGTCAACAAGAATTAGGTATTCAACCACATGTGCATATGGATTTCCATGCTTCCAATATTGAGTTCAAAAACCTCTTTCATATTCTTGTCATAATAATCATCTGACAAGTACTACGACTGAAAATATCTCTTGAATTGCTTCTAGGAAATTCTATTTTCATCAATATGATTAACCTTCTTGAGTTGATCCCACCACATAGATGTTTTTCTTTGAATATGGTAGGATGCAACTATGGATTCTACATTTGATGAATAATTGTGCAATTGGAAATATTTTCTTATTCCCAATAGCCATTCCTTTTCATATTCATATTTCTTGTGATCACCATCAAAAGTAGGAGGATTAATATTCCTAATCTCTCCTTGAAAATAATCTACCTTATAACTCTTCCTTTGTCTTCAGATATGGTACACACTTGGGATTCTCTCTAACCTTAAATGTGCATGTGCTCTTCTGGTCGAGTGTCCTGGTGAATGATGATAATTATTATGTTTGCTAATACTCTTTGGTTGTCTGGATCCTCTATGATCATCCCTCCCATCATGATATCTTGATGCTTCTACTTGCCTTGCATTGGTTCCTTGATTTGTGCCATAATATTTGTTGACTTACTTCTGCAACATATTTAGACTATGTATTAGCTCTTCCTAAGTCCTCATAATATTTTCGTTATTTTCTCTATAGCTCTAAACTTCCTTCTATAAGCTTCTTATAGTTTCAACTAGCTCCACTAGCTCCACTATGCTTCTAGTCCATTGGACTTAGTATCTAAATTTCCCATGATGACATGGAATCCTCTAACCTCATCTTCATGACTGTAATATCCTTAGGAATCCTCCATATCTCCAATTCTCATGTAGGAAACTATATATGCTTTATTGTATCTCCAATTCTACAAAAATGTGCATGTAACAATTCTTGTTAAAATTAGGCATATTGAAAAATATTTTATCAATTAGGTTACAAGCCATTCTTCATATTAATTTATGAATAACTTGATGCACTAAGTCAAATTATGATTCTTCATACACATTCCTCTCTGAATTAGCTTTCCGATGACTTCTTGTTTTCCCGAATCCAAGCTTCGTGATGATAGTTATGGTCTACATAAATTTAGACTATTTTCTCACTTTTATCCATCTTTGCTACATATGTCTTATCTTCCATCATGTACAATTCTAGGTACCCAAATTATAATTTTGGCTCCATGGGTGTCTTCTACATACTTTGCCGATGAGCTTTCTACATACTGTGCCTATACCCCAAAGTGACTTCTGAGCAGGGATTTATGCCTTTTGGAAGTAAATTGGTACCTTATTTATACCATGTATTATTTCATTTGTAACTTTCTCATACAAGCTCTCTTTTTTGCTCAGAATGGTTGATTGGAAAGATATTACCGAGTTATTACATTTAATAAGTAGAAACTATGTGTATCGAGGGTACCTAAGTTTCTTGGGATTTCGACCCCCTGAAAACGTTGTTTAGGACCTCAAAATGCCTTTGCAAGTTTATGACCTTCGAAATCCTAAACATATTTATAGAAAATGACTAGTTTACTACTATAGAGGTCCCGAAAATAGGTCAAATTTGTCTTCAAACTGTTCAACATTGTTGTAACACCCTGTTAATCTGACCTGCATATTTTATCGACAATTTTTCCTCCATCATCCATTGGAAAAACCTTCGCAGAATCTTCTCATCGGAGTGTCAAGTAGCATGTTATAATATTTTCCCTAAACTCGCAAGACGCAATACTATCAAAATTACCTTTGCAAAATTTTCCCATTGTAGTATCAAGTAACATGTTATAAATGTTTTCCCAAAACCTGCAATTTGCAAGCCTATTAGACTTACCTTTGCGAAATTTTCCCATCAGAGTATCAAGTAGCATGTTATAAAGGTTTTCCTGAAACCCGCAAGCCCCAAGCCTATAGGACTTACATTTGTATATTTTTTCCATCAAAGTATCAAGTAAAATGTTATAAAGGTTTTCCTAAAACCCGTAAGCCCCAATCCTATCGGAATTATCTTTGTAAATTTTTCCCATCGAAGTATCAAGTATCATGTTATAAAGGTTTTCTCGAAACCCACAAGTTGCAATCCTATCAGAATTTCACAATTGGGCTCATCCCAATGAGATGGCGGCTTACCATGCCTCATGACTTATTTGAAATCTGTAGTCTACAAGACTATCAGACTCTTTCCATTTGACTCACTCGTTAGGAAAATATTCACGAATGAATCCTCCTTGAAAAGGTCTTTCCACAAGCATTCTCCCAAATGGGATTTCCCAAAATTCAACTCCCAATGATAGACTACCACTAGTCTCTCATCCATAGGCTATCAAGATCACTTGTTTGGAAAATCCCTGTCGAGATGTCAAGATAGTGCCCTTCATGGTCTTTCTGAAGTCTGAAACTTGCAATCCTATAGACTTAGAATTTTCTACTCAAGCCTATGTTAAATTTGGACCATCGATCTTCGAGATAGGAGTGATCTCAACCATCACTTTATAAAACTCTCCAATCTTGCAAACGAATCCTGCTCGTTGATTTTTTATGTCGAAATGATCTAGGTTGTCGATTCTCCAACTGTTAAGTTGTCATTAAAATGAAAAATATGGCCTTCCATAGCAAATTTAACTCTACAACTTGTAGATTGATTCCATTAATCATCTCTTCCATGGCTCTGAGGGTAAATTAAACTCGAATTCATACATAAATTTGGGTATTTCACTCTATTTTCACAATTTTCCCCAAATCTATCATAGATCTAAAATGTGTATCAACTAATTTTCCCAAATTCATGTTGGTCATTATCCCATACGGGTTTGATGTTGAACCTTAAGATGTGATACCACTCTATAACATCCCCCACTAATAAACCCAACAATTCAAATTTTTTCTTTTTTTAATACCATTAAATTAAAAACATGCAATTGACTAAAAACACCCATCCATATAACAACAATTCCAATAAACATTAATGTAGCTAATGTTAGGGACCTAACCTTCCTAACCCATCACATAGATAGAATAATATATTTTCCATATAATAAAGGTCGACATTAGTCAATAAGGCCTATTTAATAAATATGAACAAGTCAATGTAAGAAGACTTGATAGAAGCTTCTACATCTAGAAAGATCTTTCTCTAGAATGTTCTTTAGAATATATAATTAGTATAAATAAGAGTATAAGGAATGAGAAATCTTTGTATTGAGAATTTTTGTAATTGAGCTCTCCTCTACTGGAGTTTTCCCCCTCAAAGATGCAAGTGAACATTGCTTTCTTTGAATAAAGGTATTATTTATGGTATTTCTCTTCTCAATATTTTGTTTTTCCATTGATATTTGTTGAATATTCTTGTTTCTGCATATTATTACATCTAGTACCTTACAAGTGGTATTAGAGCACTTTCCTTGGCAGGAATTGTGGGTAATTTTTTTTCAAGGTAGAGACGTGCACTACCGACGCATTTAAAGCACATATATCTATCATTCAGTGAATAAAACTATGGTGGGGAAGAATACTCGCAGGAAATACAGATGGTTTCATGGGGTTTCCTAGAAATCAAAGTTTCTCCCTTGTTGGAAGCATCTATAACCATTGTTGGTACCCCTTGAGTAGTACCTCATCAGACAAAATTTGTACACGTCCATCACTCCCATGTATCAACAGGTATATTGGGAGTCCCTAGGTCTCCTTAAACCATCCCTAGATTAGTCTATCAGCCGCATGACCATTATAGTTCCACTGAGAACAACACTCGAGAAGATACTCTCTAGTATATAGGTAATCGGGTAGTATGGCTAAGGGTATGGTTGATCTTCCTTAGTTGGTGCCTTGAGATATTGGGTCTATTGATACTGAGAGGGGGCTGAATCAATATCAAGTACAATTAAAAAACCGTTTTCAACTTATACTTAAACCATTCAATTATATCCAATGAGCAATGAACAATAGTATAAGAGTTACACCAATACACCACAATACACCATGCACAATATATGAGAAATAATCAATAGTTTTTGTTCAAGGGAAGTAATGGCTTCCAAAGGTAGCTACAACTTCCAAATGTAGAGGGAGGGATAAACCTCCAAGAGGAAGATATAATCCTCCAATATAAAGAGAGAGTTGAACTCTCCATCCTTGCCCTGTCCTTCCACCCAAGAATATATGAGAGATAATAAAACTTTACATTAAATCATCACCATGAACCAATCATCACATAGAACCTGATAATGCTTCTTGAGACTTCTTCAATTTCTGCAATTTTTCAGTTATTGGAGTACTCTGATCCTGTAGATAATATTATTCAATGTATTCTCTGAAACTCCTCCAATTTTCACTCCTTGAATCCTCCCCAAAAAGAGGTTATAGAAAGAATGGTAGAATTTATTCAATTCTAGTCTATTCAGAAGACCCAACTTGTACAGCATGTCCCATGCTCAATATTTAACATCTGATTCTAAAACTTGCACAAAATAAAATAGAGTCCTTACTATTTCCAATGGAAGTGGTCCCACTTCATTTGGATTCTGTATGAAAAAGTTATGACTATTTTACCCGGAACACCTATTTATTGACTAGCTTCAGGACTGGTCACAAACCTTATCTTCCACAGAGTGTATCTCCATAATTATAGAGAATCAAGAGCTTAACTTTTTACCAGAGGTACCTTGATATGTCTTCTCAATACCATAGCGATTACACCATCTGAATCATTATAGAAACAAGGTTATATAAAAAATGGTAAGATGACCTGAAAATAACATACCTTAGAACACATCACCAAAAGATTTCATCCTCCCTTGAAATATGGCCTTCTTTTACTTCTTATTTCCTCTGAAATTCGAATTGTATCAAAATGAATGTATAATGATGTTTATTTATACCATTTATGTCACTTCATTTTAACATTAGGGCCGACCTGACACTTTCTTATTTTGTAATTTTTTTCTTTAATTATCTTCAGGGCCTACATGTACTTCCTTCTTCAATTCACCTTGTCATCTTCAAAAATTCATTTCTCCTCAACCATGAGGATCCATGTGACGTGCCACATACCACCAGAAACAACATGATGTATACTATCCATTCATGGGTGTTGTATATGCATGTGCAATTCCCTTCATGTCCAAATACCTTTATCAATCTTGCGGTCCAAAACCCATTACTAGGGTTGACATCAATGACAACAACCAATCTTCCAACAATCTCCCCCTTTGTCATTGATAGCAATACTCATGCTCCCCCTATTATCATGATCCAAATTTATCTCCCCCTTTGACATCAATGGTAAAGTTTAGGGCTTCTCCCCCTAAGTTTAATGGAAAAAGGTTACCTTCTTCTTTGGGGCTGCTCCCCCTAAACATGTGGCACTCAATAATACTTCATCCTTATTTTTGGTCTTTGGGACTTTTTCTTCCTTGGAATCATTTTGTGTGGCTTTTGTCTTCTCTTTCTTCTTCATCTCTAGGATGTATATGTTGTTCGGTCTTCTTGTTGTAGTTGCAACCAATCTTCTCAAGTTATTTTCTCTGATTTTACATTTTCGGGAGTCAAATGTAAGAGTGTATCCTTGATCACATATTTTTCTAACACTGAGGATATTATGCTTTAGATCTTCAACCAATAGGACTTTTCCTTCTTTAGCATTTTCACTTCCAAGCTTTACAGTTCCTTTTCCAAGTATTTTGGTAGATGAGTCATCTCCAAATGCAACATTTCCACCTCTTTTGTTCAAGCTGACAAATTTTCTTTGATCTCCGGTCTATTGAGATGAGCACCCACTGTCTATGAACCATTCATCTTCTTCTTTGCAATCTTTAGCGACCAATGTTATTCGAAAATTTTCATTTTGTGCAAGTTCTTTCCTTTTCCATGTTGTAGTTGGTATGCAGACATTTGACATACGATTATCTTCCTTCATCTCTCTGCAATATTATTCTTTGTGACCAAGATTATTGCACTTGTAACATACAATATTTTCATCCATTAATGGGTCAAATGGGTTATAATTTATGTTGACAGGTCTACAAACATTTCCATATCTACTATTTTCACCATTCATGTAGCTTGCATAGTTATTCATTTCATTGATTCTACAATTGATTGCCTTGTGTCCAAAATTTCCACAAGTATAACAATGTCCAAGAAAGAAATTT